>JAJKFI010000022.1:7727644-7738562 GCA_029204185.1 Lerista edwardsae
CCCCCCCCCAGGTGAAAAGCATGCTGGCTATGAATGTGGTGAGTACAGCTGTAGCTCTCTTTGGCCTTGGGTTCGCCTCCTATGCAATGGAGTTTCACAGACGACCAGGAATAGAGTACTCTAGGTGCCTCTTGGAGAGCGACATTGAATCGATCCATGTTTGCCGTGAAACCGAAGTCGTCCCTTATGTGAGTGTCTTGTCTCCCTATCGTGGCCTCGGGACGCCCCGAGGCCTTGGGTGGTGAAACTTGTTCCCTCCTGACCACTTGCAATGCCCGCCCCCCCCCATGGTCCAGGAGACTTTACCCATGCCCAAATAAGTTTCTAGGAACCCCCCTTGATAGCTAAGCCCAGAGGCTAGACTGGAATAAAAGTAAAGCTTTCCCCACGACCGAATGGTCTAGTCGTGACTGACTGTAGGGGGCTGTACAGGTTCATCTCCGTTTCTAAGCCTGCAGAGCCGGCGTTTGTCCGAGGACAAGCTTCCGTGGTCATGTGGCCAGCATGGCTATAAACCGAGGCGCACGGAACACCGTTGCCTTCCCACCCAAGTGGCACCCATTTATCAACTTGCATTTTTACGTGCTTTTGAACTGCTAGGTTGGCAGGAGCTGGGACCAACGACGGGAGCTCACTCCGTCGCGCATTCTCAAGCTGCCAACCTTCCGGTCAGCAAGTTCAGCAACAGCAGTTTAACCCGCAGCGCCACCTAGACTGGAATAGACCACCTAGACCCTCTAGACTGGAATAGCTGGCCCCAGTTCCCAGTAGAAAAGCCAACCGGTCTCTTAAATATAGTGGTGTTTATTAAGGCTAATGGTAATACTACTAAAGCACAAAGGCAAAAGAAATGCACAGCTTGAAAGTACTTGGAAACCCAGTGCAAAATAATAAAGCTATCTGCCTAACTTCTAACTAGCCCTATCAGACCCTGGTCTAGCTATTCTTTTGTTCGCGACACTCCCCCAGAAATGGGATGTGACCAGCGATGGGATCTGCAAATGGAGAAGGGGAACGCTGGGCGGGACTTATGCAGGACGTCCACGTGATTGGCTGCCTGTCCGCAGCGTTCCGCAGCTGCCCTGGCCTCGGGGGGGGGGGCTGCCCCTGGTTGGCGCGCCCCACCGCAGCTCGCCCAGGCACCCGTCGCACCGCCCACCTGTCCTCCGCGGTGAGCAGGAGCCCCCCCCCCCGAGGCCAGGGCAGCTGTGGAACGCTGTGGACAGACTGCCAATCATGTGTAAGTCCCGCCTAAGTCCCGCCCAGCGTTCCCCTTCTCAATTTGCAGATCCCATCGCTGGATGTGAGGATGCGTCCAGTTTGAGCAAGGCAAGAGACATAGAGGAATCTCCTCCTGGTCTCTGAAGTGAGAGCACACTTCAGGATTTCATTTGAATAGCTCTTCTCTTCCCACCCCCCAACGGGGGAGCATCATGGAGTCCAAAAAACCAGAAGTGGCTTTTTGTTTTTGTTCTAACCCTCATACTGAGGCCTGCAGAGGTTGTGGGCTCAGGAGATCCTCCAGACCCGACCAGAGCCTAGCTAGCTCCGGTCGGATTCAGAAGGTCGGAATCCGCGGAATTGTCTAATCTGCAGGGGTTCCTGGAATGGAGCCCCCCACGGATAACGCCGGCCAGCCTGTAATTCTTTGTGTTTGTGTGTGTCATTGGCAGGCAACGCTATACGGCATAGCAATGATTCTTTTCTTATTCCACGCCCTGCTGATCCTGATCAGCTTCTTCATCTCTGTCCTTGGCTGTGTGACCCTGTGCGACTATGGCAACTCTGCCCTGACGGTGAGTCTCTTTCAGGAGGTCCAAGTGTGAACGATCAAAGCTGGAGATGGGCTCTGGGGGTAGAGGTTCGTCTTCTTCTTCTCTTGCAGAAGAGAGGGTTACCAAGACAGTTCTCCCCATCAGGGGTGAATTATGAGTCTGGAGTGGCTATATGTCCCAGAAACCCCCTGCTGGGCCTCCCCAGAGACCCTGATGCCCGCACTAGGCTGACACGTTTCCCCTCTAAACAGCTCTGGGGTAGCCGTGGAGAGAACACAACTGGGCCTCACCTTCTCAATTGCCTGTTTAGGCAAAAAAAAAAAAAAAAAGAAAAAAAAAAAGGAAAAAACACCCACTACTTCCAGTTTTCAGTGGAAACCGGAAGTGACTTTTTTTGCCCTTACAAGGCATTCTGAGGCCTAAGGATGCCCTCCATAGGCTGCTGTGGGCCTCATATTGCCTTATCAGAGCAAAAGAACTTCACTTCCGGTTTTTGCTGAAAACAGGAAGTGGTTGTTTGACCTAAACAGCCATACTGAGGCCTGGCCTCTGCAGGTCTCTGATACCTCCAGACCTGGAGGGTTAAGTTTGGAGGATCCAGGTGAGACCTTCACCTTGGGTTCAGGACCCACGGATTGTGAGATCCCTGGGTCCCAAATCCAAAGATATTATGTACCCCTCTGTGCTCTTAACCCCTTCTGGCGAATGCGTAAGTGAGGCCCTTGGCAGCCAAGAGGCAAGCTGCTTCTTGCGTGACTTGTGGGTGGCTCTGTGTTTGTCTTTTCAGACGGTTGTGGTTTATCAGACCTCCGACGCGGTGGTGCCTGTTGTTCCAGCCCCTTCCGAGGAGGTCGAGGCACCCTGAACGGGGTCCGCCCTCGTTCTCTCTCCCACCGCAACCACCACCCCAACAGGAGTTCCACAGTGCTGCCATTGCAATCAACAGCAACACAAATGGAACGTTGTGTTGCCATCTTTTAAATAGGTCGTGGACACAGCATTGTGGTCCAGCCTGAGTGCTTCGTAAGCATCCTGGCTTGGAGTGTAGCATTTTTGGTTTTGATTTGTTGCCAGGCACTATAAAGAAATCCATGCCAGACGGTCTGCTTGTTTATCCGATACATCACGTCAGGTGTGTGTGTGTGTGTGTGTGTGTGTGTGTTCCCTGAAAAAGAAACCAAATGATGTGTGGGTAGACTCTGAAGGTTCTTTAACAGTTATAGCTGTTGGTAAAAAAATTCTTTCGTCCCTTTGCCTTCAATAAACACCATTCAGGAGAGACAACGAGACGAGGCTTAAGAGATCTAAGGCCAGGCTATCTGGGAGAACTGCCAATTAATCTGTAGGCAAGGTAAATAAAATAAAACATTGCTAGAATTCACTTCCTTATCATGAGTGGAAGGTAATAAGTATTAGCCTTATTTTTAAAAAGTTGATCATCCAGGAGATAGAAGACTGACAGATCTTCTAACTCCTGTGCCACAAGAAAGCAGAGTCTGGAGCATTGTTAAGGCTAGTTAAATGTGTGGAAGAACAAACCTTGCTAAGGAAGAATCAGCATTGCTTTGCATACAGAAATCTAACCTTGCCAATCTTAGAATGTTGTTCAGTCGCTAAGTCGTGTCCGACTCTTCGCGACCCCATGGACCACAGCACGCCAGGCCTCCCTGTCCTCCACTAGCTTCCTGAGTTCGCCCAATTTCATGTTCATTGCTTCGGTGACACTATCTAACCATCACAGCCTTTGCCGCCCCCTTCTCCTTTTGCCTTCAATCTTTCCCAGCATGAGGGTCTTTTCTAAAGAGTCCTCTCTTCTCATGAGGTGGCCAAAGTACTTAGAATACCTAAATGTATTAATCTGTAGGCAAGGTGATTCATCTTGGTGGCAACCCCAAAGAAGACATGTGTAACAATTGGTGAATGCCCAATGCTTTCTTTTTATTTCTTTTCAAGATCTGAGTCTGTTTAATGTAACTGCAGCATGCAGAGCTTTTAAAGCAGTTTTAATGGAGGAAAAAAATACATTTTCCCTTGATAAAGAGATCAACACACACTCTGGGACATTTGCCAGTCTTTGCAGCTGTCTTTTATTTGTGTCTGTGTGTGACTGTTTTCACAGCCGCGTTTGATCTGCTTGCTTGGGAATTTTCAAAAGCATCTGTCTGACGATGTCTGGAAGCAGAATATGGAACGAGGTAGGCCTTGATGGAGCTTGGTACTACAACTAATCGGCCAGTAGTTGAGATGGCTTTAAACAGAATTGCACAAATCAGTGAAGGCTAGGTAAACAATGTACTGTATAAGTATCAAAAACCTAGCCTGAGCAATAAGGTAAAGGTTTCCCCATGACCAAATGGTCTAGTCTTGACCAACTGTAGGGATCAGTGCTCATCTCTGTTTCTAAGCTGAAGAGCCGGCATTTGTCCAAGTTTGCACACGGAACACTGTTACCTTCCCACCAAGTGGTACCTATTTATCTACTCGCATTTTTATGTTCTTTCGAACTGCTAGGTTGCCAGGAGCAATAAAGGTAAAGGTTTCCCCACGACCGAATGGTCTAGTCGTGACCGACTGTAAGGGGCGGTGCTCATCTCCGTTTCAAAGCCTATAGAGCCGGTGTTTTGTCCTAGGACAAGCTTCCGTGGTCATGTGGCCGGTATGACTCTACGCCGTAGCGCACGGAACACCGTTCCCTTCTCACCGAAGTGGTCCCTATTTATCTACTTGCATTTTTAGGTGCTTTCGAACTGCTAGGTTGGCAGGAGCTGGGACAAGCAACCGGAGCTAACTCGGTCGTGCAGTCTTGAACTCCCAACCTTCCGGTCGGAAAGCCCGCCAGCAGCAGCGGTTTAACCTGCTGTGCCACCACGTCCCATGGGCAGGAGCAATAGCACATGACTAGTGTGACTATCATTCTCTGATTGCAAGCTTCCAGGAATTCAGCTAGCCATAATGACTGCCCTATTGGTCAGGCATGAAGCATTCAGGACCATGGATAGCTCCCATGGGACTGGATGCAATTACACCTGGCCTGGCCTCTCTCCTCAGGTCCTTGAAGAAACATCACAAAGGGAGCTGGTCAAAAAACCACCAGGCTGTCTAGCATACATGTCGCTTAACAGTGTTGCTCTAGTGCTGGGCTGGAGCCAGCTGAAATCTTTCCTGGCTATTGATAGCTTGGCTGCAATTGAACATACTCTGCTAACATCCCCATTGGACGACTGCAATGTGCTACACAGGGGACTGCCCTTGAAGACAAACAGAAATCGCCATTTGAATCGGCATATAAAGTGGCCAGGCCGTAAACCCCCCCCCCCAACCCTAGAGCCTATCGGACAAAAACGAATCCATTTTTGGATTCAGCACCCCCAAATACACCCAAGAGTAGGTCTAAAGACAGCAAAATGGGTTGTAGACCTGTGTTATTAATTTAAAATAATGCAGTGCATTCTATGTATATGGAACTTTACAAAGCATGAAAAGGGTAGGTCCCGACCCTGAGGGGCATACAATCTTACCACACTACCTTGTGTACAAAAAAAGAAAAAAATCACAAAAGAAAAAAATACTTGAGATTTCAACAGGATAAAAAGCCAAATAGCATTTTTAATGCTTTATATAAGATTAGTCCTTCAGTCATTCATCTGAAGGCCACTAGAGGGGGCTAACTGAACATGGTAGAAGACTATTGTAAGCGCTGCTGCAATTGAAATCACCTCCAATCATCAATGCTGCTTCTCTGAACTGGAAAGTGCTGGTCATGGATGGTACTGCATATGGGGTGGTCTAATTATCATAGTGCATGAGTCAGTCAAGTCAATGTTAAGTTAAGGTTGGGCCTGTAGCATATGTTATAACAGGGCCCTATTGTTTTTTGTTTTTTTTTAATGCACACATAATTATTTACTTGCACAGTAAACGAATTCAATTTTTAAAATTTGCTTTATGGCCAGATAACTCCACAAATAAGTAATAGTATTACTCACATGGAGGTATCAATTTCAAATGTCAAAAGTAACAAAATTGCCATTTGAATGTTGAGTTTTCCAGGTTGAGCATGCGCTGCGTAGGACTGTGCCTGCCGTAAAGTTGAATGGAATGATGTATTTGTATCATGTTAAAGACGTCCGTAATTATTACGTACCTCAACAGGGTTGCCAGATTGTGAGATGCTGATTTCCCTAGAGACAACTTGCAAGCATTAATGCGGGGCCCGTACAAATGTGTGGCCTACCGTAGCATATGCTACTTTTGCTAATAGGTTAATTCAGAATTGGAGTCAACTGCTAGGGGCGTAGGAAGATGGATTTGTGGCAGGGGTGCGGATCTCAGGGTAACCTGCCTGGGTGAAAGATGGCCTCATGGGCCATATAAATAGGCTGGTTGACAATTCTGGGAAGAGGCAATAGTTGTATTATGTGCTGGCACCTAAAGATGTTAGGAGATGTGGTCAGGCAGTCCCGGAATCTAAACTTGGGTTGCTAGATAGATAGAATGCTGACGGCCAAACCCTCCAGGATAGCATTCTTTGACAATGGCATAGCTAAGAGAGGCCCCAGGGGTCAAACGTCCTTGGCAGCATGCCTTGGGGGTGCCCTTTGAAGGCCTTCTGAGGCCCAGGGTGGGCTCCTTGTGCCTCAGACCATATCTAGGACACCCCCAGATGGTGCTGTGGGCATGTGGTCCCTGTGGCAAACCCCAGGAGGTGTTGAAATTCTTTTTACACCCTGGTGCCAGATCCCTTAGCTACAGCACTGTTTTTTTGAAAATGCAGCTATGTCCAGGTGGAAATGAAGGATTTTAATGCACGGGTGAATCTGAGTTGTCAGGAGACAAGAGTTTGGATTTGTTAGGCCCTGGGGAAGATTCTGAGACAACCAGGCTGCTGGCATTTTACATTTAAAATAAAAAGTGGCGGGGCAGCTTTTAAAGTGACCCCTGGGAGAAAACTGACAGGAGCTGCTTTGAGTCACTGTTTTGAAGTCCAGCAAAGCCAGTCAAGCATTTCCATACGCGATGGACTTGCTCAGCCGCAGAGACATTTGGTTATCTTGAGATTCATTGATATTTCGGCTGCATGCTGTGAAAGCGGTACCCAGCCAGTCCCAAGAATTTGTCACATGCACGGTGGCAGCTGCTCGGGTAAGCGGTGCCAAACATTGGAGGGTGTGATCGAGGCCGTTGCTGAAAGCCGGGGAAATAAATAATACATCTGAATCAAAACAAAGCAGTTAATGATGCAAATGGAAGGAAAGACACCGTTTGACCGTGCTCAGTGCTGGCTACTTTTTATGAACGATTGACCAGTAAGTCTCATTCTGCAAAGACGATCGATGTCTTCAATTTACTGCAGCGCACCTCGGAATGCAATCAGTGGTGTTTAGACAACATTAGCCTATATAAATTCCGTACAGATAATATGGTAATGCGTTGGTAATTAAAGCGCTTCATTAAAATATACCGCTTCAAATGGCAACGGCAGATTTGTTTGATCCAATTTCTTCCTGCGCCTTCTGCAGTTGATCATTTTGAGAGCCCTATTCCAAGGAACCCCAGCACATCTTTGTAAGAAATCTGGGCTGACTTGGCTTTATTGTAGAATGCCTCAAAATGTGCGTGTGTGTGTGGGGCGGGGGGCTCCACCCATTCCTGACCCCCAAATGGGCCTGCCAGTGGGAAATCAAGAATCTGCCCCATCTTTGTCCTGGTTTTGAAAGTTCATAATGAATCCCTCTTATCCAGCCCTAGACATCACCAGCTTCCCAAGCTAAATTGCCCTGTCCCATCGGCGCTAGAAATCACCGGAGGCGCGTTTGTGATCTTTTTCCTGTGTCTTGACACTCTTCCAACCCTCCCATCATTAGGAAAGGGGAAGATTGCTGGAAACCGTGGTAGAGTGGGTGACCCTTCTGCACCCCACATGTGAAAAATACAGGAATTGATCCAGTAGTGTCATTCAGTAATGAGGAAGCGGAATGCTAGGCGGGACTTACCCCTTGATTGACAGGGAGCCCGCAACGCGTCGCCGCCTGCCATTCCGCCGCGGGGGCTTCTTCCGGGTGGCACGCCCCTCCGCGGCTCTCCGCAGCACCCAGCGCGCCACCCAGGCAAGCGGGCACCCCCTCCGAAGCCAGGGGTGCCCGCGCGGCGCTCGGAAAGGCAGCGCCGCATCAGCAATGGGCAGCCAATCAGGCGGTAAGTCCCGCCCAGCATTCCGTTTCTTCATTACAGAATGACACCACTGAATTGATCTCATGCTCGGACCCCAATTTGACCTCTTGAACCTTGCAGGGAGTGTCTTAAGATTCCAACTTTTCAGCATTAATGCAACTCAGTCCAGCATCTTCAGTGACAGGTATGATGTTTGTGGTCTCCCTTCTCAGACCTTCCCCTCTCTCCACCCACCAATCACAGGAGGAGTGTTTGTAATCTTTTTCCTGTGGCTTGACACCCTTTCCACCCTCCCATCATGCGTCTACAAACCCAGACCTCCTATTACATTTTCAGCGCAATCCTAACCTGGAGCTAGGCCGGCACAGTTAGGCCAGCAAAGTTTGGCTGGCACAAGGGACACCGTAAAGCATGTTTGGACCACTCTGGGAGTCAGGGAGGATCGTGTACATCTGTGTGCTGGCCTCTCTGAGAGTGGTCCAAGTTACGGTGTCTCTTGTGTTGGCCAAATTTTGCTGGCCTAACTATGCCAGCCTAACTCCAGGTTAGGATTGCGCCCTTTGCCACCAAACCACCACTCCTCTTGGCCTCCTGGGTAAAAAGACTCCTCTCCTCTCTAGCCCCCTCCCCCAGCCTACACTTTCTTGAGACACCGAAGGGATGCTTCAACTTTTTCTCCCTCCCTTGCATGCTTCTTCCCTTCCCCATAGAAAGGTAATTTCCCCCTTTCTTTTCTCCCCCCCCCGCACATTCTTGCCCCCATCATGGTGTGATCTGTCTCTTGCCCTCAAAAATGCAGATTTCTACGTAGCTGCTGCCAGTCGAGCTGATAATGGGCTGAATTCTTGCCCAGCTGCATGTGTGTCAGGCTAACCTCCCCCTCTTAATATTGGAAATAATCCCTTCGTAAAAATGATGGTGATTCATCATTGCGCCTTGATGGCCGCCTCTTCTTTTCAGCCTGCAAGTGTCAGTATCCAGTGTGAGTTTTCCAGGAGCCGGTGGTCAAAGATCTCGCATGTGCCTGCAAGCCCGGGAAAGCACATGCCCCTAACGACGTGGGCAGTGGAGAACACCTGAAATTAACAAAGGATTCTTTGACATGTGGAATAGGTGTAGAGCCAGAACTTGGACATTGTAGATGGAAGGCGGTCTCTTTCCCTCCTTGCCTAGTCTGCCCCTGCGTGGCTGGAGACATCTGGTCACAGGCAGTGATGTCATGCAGGGGGAACGTGGGGGAACTCAGTTCCACTAGTTAAAATTAGGGCTGACTCCGCCCACTTCACTCTCCCTCCTCCCCCCTCCCAATTCCTCTGCAAAGAGCTTTTCTTCTTGGTTGGCCGGCACTCAGAGGGTTAAAGGGAGCGACTCCGGATCCCTGGGGGGGAAGGGCTGCAGTGGGGAAGTCCCGTCCTGCACAGCCCCCTTCCTCGCTCCCTGCAGCCACACACCTGGAGTCAGCAGCCGCTCTGGTGAGTCTGCAGCCCACTGGGGCAAAGGCAGTGATGTCATTCAGGGGGAACGGATCAGAACGGGCGTTCCGGATCCTAACGGGCTCCGTGGCTGCTTCTGTTCCCCCCCCCCCAACATTTGAATTTGAACTCAATAGTGAGTTCCTGTTCCTAAATCATTTGAATGACACCACTGGTCACAGGGCTTGGTTTGGGCTGAGGCCTGATATCCTGTGGCACCTACTGCAGTGGGCGCCAAGGATTTCCGACGGTGTGTATAAAAGATCCTCTCCCATCAGATTCAGGGATTGTACCAAAACACAGTCCAGGCAGCTGCCACACTTGGCTGGCCTAACTGTGCCAGCCGAGCTCCAGGTTAGGATTGCGCCCTTAGGTTAGGGGGCTACTCAAATTCATTCCCCAGCACCCCACAGTGTCTCACTCTAAGCCCACCACCCGGTAACACTGCAAATGTTGCTTTGCTTGGTGATACGAGCTTCGTTTTAGACTTGGGAGCAGTGGTGTCATCTAAATGATTTAAGAACAGGTACTCACTTTTGATTGGCGCGTGTCGGGACCCGCCCACCGGAAGTGACGTCATAAGCCAGAAATGAGGTCGTGGCAGGGACATGAAAAAAGCCCTTTTTGAGGCCTCAGATGATTTTAAACTGACCCAGCAGTTGCAACAGTATTCCACAGCACCCCCAGAACATGTGAAGGAGGCCTGGCATTATGTTAATACCCCAGAGCAACTCATTTTTCAGTGGCAAGGAAAGGAAAGGCTCCACTTGCTGCCTGCCTGCCTGCCTGGCTCCGAGAACATGCAGGCAACTCAAACATGCAGGAAATTCAAACGTTGCAGAGGGCGGAGTCGACGAGTGGGCGGGCGAATGGGCGGGGCCAGCCGTAATCCTAGAAACCGGTCCTCGCGTACCCCCGCGTACCCCCTGCATGACATCACTGCTTGGGAGCCATATAAGTGCTTTTGCATCCAGACTCTGGGCTGAGCCTATTCCTTCCTCTGATACCCGAAAACAACCCCCGCTCTGCGGCTGGCGCTGCCTGTCTGGAACAGAGCCCTTGGAGGCGGAAGAAGCGAACCCCCAAAAGACGAGAGCCCACAGAAGCTCGTTAGAAAAACCCCACATTTATTGATTGGTCAAATTTGGCTCCGTGCTGGACGCGACACGGAGTGGTGGACGGCGCAGCAAGGAGAAGCTGTGGGCAGCGCCCCCTGGAGGCGAGTGGAGAGTATGGCGCGAAAAGCATCCCCTCCCTTGCTACCGATTTGTGGTTCCTCCGGGGACCAAACGCCACCACCCCTCCCCAGCAGGGGCTGTCTTCCAGCAGAGGGGGCAGGGCGACTCGTGGGCCAGCCCTGGTGCCCCCCGCTGGTTGCGAGGGCCATCGCATCCCAGCGGGAGGCCCGGAAATCAAAGCAGCAATGACGGTAGCGGAGATGGAGGGTTATTAGGCCCCCACAAAGGGGGGCACGTTGGTTGTTCTTTTCCAGAGGGGGGG
>JAJKFI010000022.1:7738572-7751111 GCA_029204185.1 Lerista edwardsae
TTTTTTTTTCCAAATGCATGTGTCTTTGTGTGTTTATAATTACCAGCTACAATCCAGCCTCCCAAATTGGTTGCAGTTAAGCGGCACGGAAATCAGTGATGCTAAAAAGCATCTTCCCAACCAAGTCCCCATTCTAGGCTTTTGTTGAGACAAGGCATAAGAAGAAGAGCCCTGCTGGATCAGGCCAAAGACCCACCTAGTCCAGCTTCCTGTATCTCACAGTGGCCCACCAGGTGCCTCAGGGAGCACATGAGACAACAAGATGCCTGCATCCTGTTGCCACTGCCTTGCATCTGGTGTTTTGAGGTAAATTCTGAGGTAAATGCACCGGAGGCTGGTCAAGATTCTCCACAGCATTTCTTTTTGACAGCCACCAGAACCAGATGCTCCTCTTCAGACATGTACTCATAAAAACAGGCCCACTGGATCAGGCCAAGGCCTATCATCTCATGGTGGCCCACCAGGTGCCTCAGGGAGGAGCACACGAGACAAGATGCCTGCATCTCGTTGCCACTCCCTTGTATCTGGCATTCTGCGGTAAATTTCTGAGGTAAACATGGAGGTAAATAATACAGAATTTGCTAACCTGTCTGTGGGGAGGGAGCCCCACTGGATCAGGCCAAAGGCCCATCTAGTCCAGCTTCCTGTATCTCACGGTGGCCCACCAGGTGCCTCAGGGAGCACACAAGACAACAAGATGCCTGCGTCCTGTTGCCGCTCCCTTGCACCTGGCGTTCTGAAGTTGCACCTGGCAACTGATTTAAGGAAGAAAATTCCACCGTGTTCAGTGGGACTCTCAAAACAGGCCTTCAAAAAATCGGCAGCCTTAGTTGCAATGAAATGCCTGCTGCTGGATTGTGTCAAGTGTGTTTTCCTGGCTTTTTTCCGTTCAATGTTGGGCTTTGTTTCTTCTTACTATTCTAGGCACGGCACCGTGTCCCAATTTGCCATGCAAATAAAGCACAAAAGCTAACTCGAAGCACATAAGGCAGTCCCTGTTCACCTGGATGGGGAAGAGATGCACAGGAGGGCACAGGGTAGGATGGCTGGATTCAGTGCTCTGAAAGGCGGACAGAAGAGAATATAGGACAGGAACTCCTCCAGCAGGATGGGGCTGGACTGGGTCACTAGAACAGCTTTTAGCCTTTACCTGTATATAACCAGCATGTTTATTCAAACTTGTCAGTAGTGGGCAGCACTGAGCCACAAGGAGTACATGCCCATGCATTTATCCCCCTTCCTTGTGAGGATGCTGAGATCACCCAGACTGAGAATGCAGGAGAGGTTTCCGATCATGGGTGGACCGATGTCCTCTTCTGTCTCCCATTCATGAACTGGGATCCCACGTATGCGCTTTGTAAATAAAAGAAATAGTATATTGTTTGTGGGCTCAAGAGTCACGTTATTTGCATGGCGTCCTCTTTCCAAGTGCCTGGGTGGCATCCACAGTGACAACATCAGGGCATCTGGCTGGTCATTTTCACTGTGCTGCAGGCTCCTAGTACCCCCAGAGTCATTTCTTAGCAAAGCTTGGCCGGCACAAGGGACACCATAAAGCATGTTTGGACCACTCTCGGAGTCAGAGAGGCCAGTACACAGACGTGCGCCATCCTCCCCGACTCTGAGAGTGGTCCAAACGTGCTTTACGGTGTCCCTTGTGCCGGCCAAACTTTGTTGGCCTAACTGTGCCGGCCTAACTCCAGGTTAGGATTTCACCCTCAAGGTCTTTCGGTACAGGGAAGAGTTTAGTAAGTTCATTGAGGGTGCAATCCTAACCTGGAGTTAGGCTGGCACAGTTAGGTCAGCAACGTCTGCCTGGCGCAAGGGGCACCATAAAGTATGTTTGGACCACTCTCGGAGTCAGAGAGGCCAGCATACAGTCATGCGCCATCCTCCCTGACTCCTAGAGTGGTCCAAACGCGCTTTACGGTGTCCCTTGTGCCGGCCAAATTTTGCTGGCCTAATTGTGCAGGTCTAACTCCAGATTGCTCTCTCTCTCTCTCTCTCTCTCTCTCTCTCTCTCTCTCTCACACACACACACACACACACACACACACACACACACACACACACACACACACGAGAACATTGACAAAACTGGTATTATTTCAGGTTGACAGCTCGTAAGCCAAGGAAATATACAGTTTAATGCCAGCATCAAGGAAACAATCCATCGCTGAAACTTGCCAAAGAGTTCACAGGGACGTGTAGTGCTGCTACTCCTCATGCCGGCTCTCTTAATGGTTGGCTTTGTCACTTCTATTCCCTCTCCCTCTAACCCCCAAATAGCACCCTGTGACTACATAGAGAATTCTCAGTTTGCTCTGTGTGGCTCGCTTGGGGCCTTGTGCCCTATTTCTGGCTCCAGGCGCAGCAGCTGTACTGTTTGGAAACCAGTTGCGTGTACCCATTCCCCCCCTCTTTTTTCAAATTATGGTTGGAACCTTGCGGGCCGACAGCTCTGGCCTGACCTCATAGCAGGCTGATGTTCAAATGGCCTTCATGGTGGCTTAACTGATTGCAGAACAAGGCTGCAATCGATATGCCAGCGGTTCCCAAACTTTTTAGCACTGGGCCCAGTGGTGTCATTCAAATGATTTAGGAACAGGAACTCACTTTTGATTGGCACTTGTCGGGAACCCGGAACCAGCCACGGAGCCCGTTAGGATCCAGAACGCCCGTTCTGGTCCGTTCCCCCTGAATGACATCACTGCCTTCGCCCCCCTAGGAATCCGGAGTCGCTCCCTTTAACCCTCTGAGTGCCGGCCAAGAAGAAAAGCTCTTTGCAGAGGAATTGGGAGGGGGGAGGAGGGAGAGTGAAGTGGGCGGAGTCAGCCCTAATTTTAACTAGTGGAACTGAGTTCCCCCACGCTCCCCCTGCATGACATCACTGACTGGGCCCCACTTCTTAAGAGTGTCCATCTGTCCAGGACCCACCGGAAGTGATGTCATGGCCGGAAGTGCCGTCATTGTGACGCCAGAGCCTGCTGCTTTCCTGAGGATGCAGCAAGAACCTGGGTGATTTCTCAGTCATTTCCCAACAGCAAAGTGAATCAGAAAGAAAACAAAAGCCTATTTACAACCCTGACACAAGCAAAACGACCCCACAGCCCTCCCTCTTTCCAGCATCCCATCTTCCCATATTTTCAATATGGCTGCCTTACGTGCTTTGCGACCCACCTGAAATTGGCTCGCGACCCACTGGCACGCCCTGACCCACAGTTTGGGAACCACTGCTATACGCACTTTCTGAACACAGTGGGGCATGTCCGGGATGGTGCTGAAAGCAGTTTGGGAACGAGAGCATTCTCTTGGAAGTGTGTCATGTCCCCATCTTGCGGCTTGCATGTGTTTCTTTTTGCACAGGGAAGAGGGCAGGAGCTGCCAAGCAAGAAGACATCGCTTGGACTTGTCAATTTGGGTGCAAAAAACTAAAATAAATTCCTGAGGCTGAAATAAATAGCCCTCTCAAAGGGAACTTGTGTAGTTGCTAGGAGACACACAAATTCCTTCCCGGGCTAATTTCATGCATGCACATCTTCCATGCAAATAGCCCTTGTCCACAACCCTGTAATGTTGCTCGATCTTCTGGGAATAGAACAGTTTGGTCATTTCCATAGCAATTGGGTTGCCTTCCCCTTTTATTTAAAACAAGGACAATGGAACTGTGATCCAAACCAATTTGGTTTAACAATTGGGGCACACTGTGCTCTCCTCTGTTTGGATGATCAGCCACGGGGTCTGAAACCAGTGAGACAGCACCTTTCTCATGATGATGGCTAAATCTCCATTCTAAGTCCTAGAGCAGTGCTTTTCAACCCATGCGCCATGGCGCATTGATGTGCCGTGAATGGTTTGCAGGTGTGCTACAGGAGTTTTTTTGGGGGGAAGGGTCATTTATTAGTAGGGCCATTGGGGGGGATGTGAGCCCCCTGTCAGCAAGACGGTGTGCCTTCCGTGGTCATGTGGCCAGCATGACTATACACCTGTAGTGCACAGAATGCCGTGACCTTCCCACCGAAGTGGTCCCTATTTATCAACTAGCATTTTTTATGTGCTTTCAAACTGCTAGGTTGGCAGGAGCTGGGACAAGCGACGGGAGCTCACTCAGTTGTGTGGTCTCGAACTCCCAACCTTCCGGGCAGAAAGTCCAGCAGCAGCGGTTTAACCCGCAGCACCACCACGTCCCACATGAGAGGAGAGAAGACCTCAAATCAACCGACACAGCCAGAGACGAGAAGCTTCGGAAAAAGCAGGATAACACATTTATTGCACCGGTATATAAAAAAAAACGGGACACAGGCATGAGACCCCAGAACGGCGCGATAATAATGGGCCTTTGAGCCACCAGTGGCAAGGGACCATCTCACGGCCTTGAGGTGGGGCTGGAATCTCAGAGTGGGGCAGCCGTTTGCTTGACTCAGCAGTCAGTGCTGTCTGATCCTGGGGAGGATGTGAGAGAGAGACGATGAGCGAAGAAGCTTCATGGCAGTCAGCACAGCGTTGCACAGCTAAAAATAGGCATGTACCCTTGCGACGCCCCCACCCTCATGCCAATGACAACGGCTCCCACCCGCCACTTGCCGTGCGCGGCTGAGATGCTGCTTTGTCTGCTCTCAGTGGCTTCTCCTTTTCAAACGGCCGAGAAAGGCTTTGGCTCTCCCAGATGGCCAAACGCATTTATTTACTATACGCATCGTTCACACTTTTAAGAACATCAGAAGAGCCCCGCTGGATCAGGCCAAAGGCCCATCTAGTCCAGCTTCCTGTATCTCACAGCGGCCCACCAGGTGCCTCAGGGAGCACACGAGACAACAAGATGCTTGCATCCTGTGGCCACTCCCTTGCACCCGGTACGCTGAAGTAGCCGACTACTAATGTAAGGAGGTTGCACAATCCATCATGGCCTATCGCCCACGGTGGACTTTTCTTCCAGAAATCTGTCCAATCCCCTCTTAAAGGCATCTAGGCCAGATGTCATCACCACCTCCTGTGGCAAGGAGTTCCAGAGATTAACTACCCGCTGGGTAAAAAAGTATTTCTTTTTATCTGTTTTAATTGATACCCACCAAGGAGCTCAGGGCAATGGACGTGGCTCCTTCCCTACTTTCATCCTCACAACAACCCTGTGAGGTAGGCTGAGGCTGAAGGCACGCTCCTAACCAGTTTTCCGGCACTGACATAGCTATGCCAATGGGGCATGCACCGAACCCTGCAGCTGGGGGGGGGGACTGTGCCAGAGGACTCCCCAAGGTTAGGGAATGCTGTTCCCCCTACTTTGACGCTGCGTTGTGCTTACTCTGGTGCTGGAAAGTTGGTTAGGATTGTGCCCTGAAAGAGAGAGTGACCTGTCAAAGGTCCCCCATAAGTTTCATGGCTGAGCAGGGATTTGAACCCAGATCTTCCAGGTCCAACTCCCAAACCACAACACCATCCTGGCTCTACTGTACTGCCCTGCATTCGTTTATCGAGAGTTCAAAACGGAGCCGACATCGTCTGGTGAAGACATCAGCCATGCGCAATACGTGTGGCTTGCTAGCCATGTGCATGTTTATCCCCTGCAGTCAGTGACCGGAGTGAATGGACTGCAGACTAGGGGGTGGGTTCTTTCCCAACCCAAAAGGAGCACTTACTTCCAGGGAGACCTTTCGGAGCCACACTGACTGGGGAACTATAGAAGATAAGAGCCAAAGAAGGTGTTATTGATGGCAGAGGACAAATCCACAACCTCCTACTACACAAAGAAGCACAGCAAATGCCCCCCTCTTTCCCAGTGGTATGCCAGCCTGTGCCCTCAGCCCTCCTTTCCCCTGGATTCAAAAAGAAGAAGAGGGAATGGAGCAGGAAAGCAAACGTGGCGTGTACAGTAGAATACCGGGCTAGAGCATCCTCAGCCCCTCTAGCCAATCGCTCTCTACTGCTCCACGCTTCCTCTTCCATTCTGCTCTCTTCCTTTTTTTAATCCAGAGGGCAGGAGGCAAAGACATGGAGATGGACTGACAGATCACCACCCACACGCACCCACCTACAGGGAGAGACCCCCTCCCCTCTTTCTCCCACCGGAAGCCATCCGACATCTACCAGCCGTTCCCACCAGAGCTCGTACCTCTTTTTCTTGTTGAATTTGCACTTGCACTTCCCACCTGTGTGGGGGAGAGTTAAACAAAAGCTTTATAAATAAAAGGCAGGTTAAGCACATGTCTTTTTGATTTTTTTTTTGATTGATGTCTGGATGATCAGAGCAGCAACAGCTGCTCCCAAAGCAGGGAGCCAGCAGGGGTTCTGCCAGACTCGATCTCCAGCATCCTCATGGAGCGGGGCTGGCAAAAATCCCTCTGCCGACCAATTCCGGGAGCTGCTGCCAGGAACTCGAGGAGGCTCGATGGACCAGTACAACGTGGGAAGAGGGCAGCCCCTTACCTGTCAATTAGACCCCATTGGTGCAGACCGGTTGGCCCATCTAAGGGCAGAATATATAAGGCTGCCCTTGCTGGTACTGCCTGTCCGAAGTTTCAGAAAGGGCAGCGTTGTTTCTCAGGCTCTGCACTGGTGATGCTACAGCGAATTCACCCAGGCTGTTCTGTATGCAGAAAGGCACTTCCTCGCTGAAGTACACCCCCCTCTCACTGAGATGGTTCAACCTGCCCCGGGCTCTTCTGCGACACGACAGGAGCCCCATCTGCAGCCTGTTGTGGTTCAGTCCAGCAAGGGCATCGTCCACTCCAGCAAGGGCTCGGTTGAAATGCATGGATCCATGCCAATTGTCTCCCACTGGCCTGAATCCCACCCTACCCCAACGCCCACTTCACTTACTCAGCAGGATAACAATTCCCAAAAAACAGAGGACTCCGGCAAAGACCAATCCACCAACACGAAGCGTGTGCCAGTCTGAGGAAGAGAAAGAGATGGAGAGATTGAGATGGAGAGAGGGACCTTGTTGGGAATATCTCCTCTTCGCAGCCTCTTATCTATGACCCAGTGTTATTCAAACTGTGGGTCGGGACTCACTTGGTGGGTCACGACCTGATATCAGGTGGGTTGCGGAAAGCTGGGATCAGCCATCTCGGAAACTGCAGACCTGACCCTTGTTATATTCCTTTGTGAATGTTAACTGTGTTTTTAAAAATGGTATTGATTTTATTTATGTATGTGTACTTATTATAGAAGGCAGAAGGTCTGGTTGAGAGGGTTAAAGCCGCAGTAATGCCCGAAGATAAGATCCAAAGGTCGCCAGTTTGAGACCACCGGAAACTTCTGTGTGCGGCAGACCTCGAGAATGTGGCTAATAAGATCTGAGCTGTCTCAGCTGCCTGTGAGAGGGGAGTTGTGCTGGGCCAGCTGCTCTTTGGTGAGAGCAAAGAAGCAGATTATCAGCCGGCGGAAGGCAATCGTGCGGCGAGAAAGGAGGACTGGACGATGAAAGTGTCGTCTGCATGTAGTTGTTCTTGTAAGATTAGGACTTTGTGATTTGTAAAAACCCTTGCGGTTTAGAAAATGCCTGCCTATGTAAACCGCCTTGAATTAAAGTCAAAGGAGCAATCTGATGATCAAGAAAGGCGGTATATAAATACCAAATATTATTATTATTATTATTATTATTATTATTATTATTATTATGCCAATAAAGGGATGATGATGATGATGATGATGATGATGATGATGAAGAAGAAGAAGAAGAAGAAGAAGATGACTTGCACTTACCGTAAAAGAAGGGACCTTCTTTATCTGAAAAAGAGAGGAGGAAAGATGTTAACATCCGATCACTACTGGTTTGTGGAAACACCAGGACCAAATGAGAAGCGACTCACCTGCCGAATCTTGCGGTTGCATGACGGAACAAGACGAAAAGGCTGCACAACAAAACACAAAGAGAGTCAATCTCCTTTTAAAGACATCCAGGCCAGACTCCACTGTCACGTCCTGCAGCAAGGAGTTCTACAGATTAACTACACACTGGGTAAAGAAATATTTTCTTTTGCCTCTTCCAACTCGAATGGCTCTCCCCCTCTGTTGCCATCCCTGTTGCTTTTCTGGCTGGGATTGGACCGCTCCTTCCCCACCCCACCCCACCCCCAAACCAGTATAACCATTGCCTTTGGAGAAGAAACAACAACAGACATCAAAGCGACATGCCCCCATTGTTTTAATCAGTTGCTACTACGTAGCTGCTACTGCGTTGCTGCAACGTGGTGGCGCAGCGGGTTAATTCACTGTTGCTGGGCTTTCCAACCGGAAGGTTGGGAGTTCAAGACTGCGCGACGGAGTGAGCTCCCGTTGCTTGTCCCAGCTCCTGCCAACCTAGCAGTTCAAAAGCACCTAAATGCAAGTAGATAAATAGGGACCACTTCGGTGGGCAGGGAACGGTGTTCCGTGCGCTACGGTGTAGAGTCATGCCGGCCACATGACCACGGAAGCTTGTCCTCGGACAAAACGCCGGCTCTACAGGGTTTGAAACGGAGATATGCACCGCCCCCTACAGTCGGTCACGACTAGACCATTCGGTCGTGGGGAAACCTTTACCTTTACTATTATTTTACATAAGCAACTCTAGAAGCCTGGTCTACGGATGGCAATAAATAATAAATATACTGTGTACTTGGACATCCAATAAAATACAATGGGCAATCATCCTCCAACAGGCAAGGATTCCCCCTTAAGGCATCGTCAGTATCAAGCAAAGGCCACAGAACACTGTTCAACAAGGAAGTCCACCGGCTGAGCCTCTCTGCCCAAGGAAATTACCAGCCAACAGAAGCAGGAGAATCTCGATGGTGGTGGACTTCATCCTGGTACGTGTTTGGCTCTGTGGAAAGAGAAAGATGCTTAGAGAAAGGAAGGAGTAAAGCAGGGGCTAAAATGTTTGCCCCATTGCATGTCTGTTGGATGCCCTGCTTTGTCCTGGACCACAGCAACAAGGAGGTCATGTATCCCGATAAACGTTCCTCGGTCCCAGAGCTTTTGCAACACAGACCATTCAGGAAGCAGGTCATCTTGTCCACAAATTCTAGGCATTGCCAAAGAACAAAACTCCACCCCCTAAACCAGACATTTCCAACCACTGTGCCCTGGTGCACTGATGGGCAGCAAACGGTCTACAGGTGTGCTGTGGGAATTTGGGGGAGGGTCACTTATTAGTAGGGCCAAGGGGGAGCAAGCCCCCCACCGACAGCATGGTGTGCCTTGTCAATTGACAAGCTGATGGTGTGCCTTGACAATTTCAGCACCTTGCCACTGTGCTGTGAAATGGAAAAGGTTGCCAGTCTCTACCCTAAACACATCAACCAACCAACCAACCAACCAACCAACCAACAGGTACTTATATACCACTTTTCAACACGAAGTTCACAAAGCGGTTTACAGGCAAATAGTAATAATAATTAAATGGCTCCCTGTCCCAAAGGGCTCACAATCTAAAAAAAAAAAAAAAGGCAAACCACCAGCAACAGCCACTAGAAAGACTGCACAGGGGTGAAGAGGGACATCACCACCTAAAACCACAAAAATATAAATTCATGTTTGAGCTCAAGCTACACCATATTTTTCCGTTCCCCCTCTGATTTTTGTTCATGTGCCATCACATCGGAGGACCAAACAAGACCCCTGCCACTCAGTGGCATACCTAGAGGCGGAGCACAGCACTAAGTTTTGCAAGCAGCCACTCCCCCACCTTTTCAGAGCCACTCCCAGAAGCTAGAGCAAAACGGAGGCTAAGTTGGCTCCGAATGTTCCAAAGAGGAGGGAGAGAGGCTGCTTGCAAAACCTAGTGCTGTGCTCCCCCTCTAAGTACGCCATTGCCCCCATCTTTAAATTGATCACTGAACTCCCCTGATCTCAGCATTGGCAAGATAATATCTGTACACAGCACATGTTCAAGAAGTGAGAGGATTAAAGACCTGCCAGCCAAAAAAACAAAAAAAACCCAGTCTGTACTTAACTGGCATCCAGAATGTATAGGATTACCTAAGCCAATTAGAAGCCCAATGAGACAGAGACAGAACATTGCGAACATTCTTAGAGTTCCACACCGGCAGGGTGCCCAGGAGGGCCAAAACTAGACGCGTGAGATAGAGATCAGTCAATAGCAGGCAACTTTGAACTGGGTGGCATTTTGGCATTTGCAGCTCACAATAGCAATCAAGTGAGCCAAAACACCAGGCACTTAAGAGCAACAAAGACATGTATTTAGGCGCAAGCAGAATGAGAGAGAAAAAATACAAGAGGTTGCTTAAGTTAGAAAACAACAGAAGTGTTTTTTGTTTTTGTTTTTTTCCAGAATGGTGCTAGTCCTCAAGAACATTTGCATGGCACTGATTGTAAGCTGCTGAGGAAAACTTAAGGAATTATCCCTCAACTGATTTGCTGAGCTGCCTTTAGGAATCATTTTGGAGATAGGAACATGCCAGCTTAAGATGCTAACAGCACATGGCTACGCATGTCTGCTTAGAAGTAAGCCTCATTGAGCTGAATGGGGCTTACTCCCATGCAAGAGTGCATACAGGGTTGCAAACAAAGCCTGCTCCAACCCACCTGCAACAGGGTTTTGCTGAAGACTGACTGCAGGATGTTGTGGAGATTCAACATTTGAGGCCCTGCCTCACCCCATCCCATGAAGAGCACAACTGCTGGAGGGGAAGGGTCAGTCATAGAATGTTGACGAACAGGGCAGCTGAGAGAAAAACGGGTTGTTATGGCAAAAGGAAAGCCTTCATACAGTGGCGTTTCTACAGGGATGGCAAAGCTCTAAGTTTTGCAAGAAGCTTTACCTTGCAGTGGAAATCACTCCTGCACCATTTTAGCCAATCCTCACAGGGAATAGCAAAATCTTGGCATTGCTTACTGGCTACAGCAGCAAGGGAGAGGAGGGATTTACATGACAGGGTAAGGCTTCTTGCAAAACTTAGAGCTTTGCCATCCCTGTAGAAATGCCTCTGCCTTCATAGGCACTAGAAACTTGAGAAGCTATATGCTCCTCAGGGAGATGAATATGGAGGTGGGCAGGGAAACTCCTACCACAGAGCTAAGGTGTGGAACGACTACGTGCTCCTCACAGGAGGAGCGTAAACAAGAACTGAAGGGCTTTCACAAATGAATTCAAAGTTCACGTCCTAGATTTCACACAGAGATGGCTACATTTGATTTGAAATAACTGGCTGCCAAAGAACACAGGGCTCTAATAATTTTAATATTGTCTCCTGCAGGTGGAAAGAGATTACAGCACTCACAAACTGTGACCGGTCACAGCAACAAAGCCGGCACACAAATGCTTTATTAATGGAAGTTTCAAAACGGAGAGCAATACTGCCAAGAACATTGGACGTTACTACACCTCATACATCCGAAAGTGTGTGTGTGGGGGGGGGGGGAATGCTGAGGCTATAATCTGATTGGCAAGCTAGTGCACAATGGACTTCCTTGGAAATATCAAGTTACGAACTCATTCTGACAGCATCGCTGCCAAAGCCAAACGAGTTTCAGCAAGCACAGAAGAATCCAGTTGGTTCCAAGCCAGGCCTCATTGCAGGGTTTTACTCCAAAATTAAAGTACCAGTAATGAGGAAGTTGGGCAGCCCAAGATCTCACCGGACTCCCGTTTTGAAAAGCGATGGCGACTGCACTGTTATTATGGAAAGAGTGTTCATGTGGAGACCTTTATGGAACGCACACACAATTTAAAAATTTAAAACGCAAGATTTTTTTTTTAATGAAGGCACACAGCTGTTTGAAAATGTGCAGACAATGAGGACTAGAACCTTGCTTTTGTAAAAGAGGAAAGCAAGGCTTCTTGAGAAGCCAACATCTGCCCCGTGTACCAGATTTGGCCAGCACAAGGGCCACCGTAAAGCACGTTTGGACCACTCTCAGAGTCAGGGAGGATGGTGCACATCCGTGTGTTGGCCCCTCTGATTCTGAGAGTGGTCCAACAATACTTTTATGGTGTCCCTTGTGCTGGCCAAACTTTGCTGACCTAACTGCACCAGCCTAACTCCAGGTTAGGATTGTACTCTAAAACTGTCATCATTCAACTAATGAAGAATTCTGTGCAGCTCTAAACCCCATTGGCCTAGTCACCTAATTGGTATTTTTTTTTCCCCTTCTTCTGGGACAAAGAAGGAATTATCTTCTGGGATGAAGAAGGAAAGGGTCATAATCTTTACAGAGGAAAAATGACTGAACAAAGTTTTGGTCTGCATGCCTGGGAGAAAAAATACACACTTTTCCAGGGCATGAATTGATACCCCAACTGTAAACAGTAGCCTAAGGCTAATGACCAAAAATACAGAAACTCTACCAAGGCAGAGGAATGCTGATTTATTTCAAAGATGTATATCCTGCTGTTCCTAAAAAGAAGCTTACAACTATTAAAAGCACACACTGTACTCCAAATACTTCCCTGTAATGCAATTGCTTTTCTTCACTCTCTTGGAGCTTGAACCCCATGATGAAACCTTGCCAAAGGGACATTCCTTCCTAGTTTTGCAATCCAAGAAGCGCGAGAGAGAGAGAGAGAGAGAGAGAGAGAGAGAGAGAGAGAGAGAGAG
>JAJKFI010000022.1:7751121-7763750 GCA_029204185.1 Lerista edwardsae
GAGAGAGAGAGAGAGAGAGAGAGAGAGAGAGAGAGAGAGAGAGAGAGAGAGAGAGAGAGAGAGAGAGAATCTACCTACAACATTTCAGGAAAGTGTATGCAGAGGGAAATTTAATTGCTTCATTAGTGTTGCACTGCTGGAGGTAGAGAATGTTGGCCTTCAATGAGGGCACAGTGGAGAGTTATTTGGAGGTCTTGGCTTAGAAAATGCTCCCCAAATGAAGCCTTCACCTCCTGGTAAGAAACTAGTAAGCCTGGCTCAAAAGAGGATGAAAGACAGCCTGGGCTTGCCTTATCTGGAGTGGCAGCTGCATAATTGCTACCACAAAGAGTCTGAAATTTGGCCGGCACAAGGGCCACCATAAAGTATGTTTGGACCACTCTCAGAGTCATAGAAGCTGGCACACAGACGTGCGCCATCCTCCCTGACTCCGAGGGTGGTCCAAACATACTTTACGGTGGCTCTTGTGCCGGTCAAACTTTGCTGGCCTAACTGTGCCAGTCTAACTCCAGGTTAGGATTGTCCTCTGAGTCGGCAGCCCCCAGCAGAAGTAGCACATACATTGGGTCAAAGTCTTAAGGCAAAGTCTGAAAGCTGCGTGCGGGCACACACACGTCTCCACTGCAAATCTACTTCAAGCCTGTTTTAATGACATGATTCCCAGCCAAGAAGGCCTCGATTTCTAAGAAGCTAAGAGGACGTTGGGGAACTCAGAATGTCCCACGCTCCTTTTGCTCAAGTGACTTCCTAACCCCGTTTCAAACGGGTTCAGAATGTGCACTCTCAGAATGTGACTTGAGCGAATGTGACTTGAGCGAATGTGACTCGAGCGAAAGTGAGGCGCAACCTCTCCATGCTCTGCCTGGAGGGGAGTCAATTTCAACTCCTTGGCCAGTCTGCCAATGCAAAGTAAACCCCAACGTTGCAAAAATGCACACCAGGCAGGTCATGATGCTCATCCTCAGCGATGACACGGATGCTGCCCAATAGATGCGTATGGCATTCATGCATCCAAAACAGCAGCTCTGCACAAGGCCCAATGAACCTCTGAACTGAAAAGAGGGATGAGTATTTCCAGCAGCTACTGCATCTCCAGTTAAAGGGTCCCAGTCAGTCTGACTGGCATTTCAGGGATCAAGCGGAGCACAGCCATTGGAGTGTGAAGCCACAACAGATGCACCAAATTTGCCTTCTTCTAACGCAGCAGAGGTGGAGAGACTTCTCTCTCCCACGTTAAGGACCTGATGCCAAAATGGTGGCAGTTGAAAGCACACTCAACATTCAGTGCCGGACGCTGAAACTGTGTGTCAACCCCATCCATTTTTTAAGTTTTACAATCACAATAGCCCCCCCCCAACAAGAACTTCCAAGGGAATATGCCTGCATTTCATGCAACAATAACACTGTATCTGATGTACTCAGTACTTAGAATTTGGCACACACAAGTCCCCAGTGGTCCTGCTAATAAATGACCCTTCCCCAAATCCCTCCGGCACACCCGAAATTCCTACGCCCCCCCCCCACTATTCTAGACGAAACTCTCCAGGGCAGCCATTTTCAACCAACCACTGTGTCCTGTGGCCCTTGAGGGTTTCTTATGGAATAGTGCCTGGAAAAGACAAGCCAGAAACCCCACTGGAATTCTTCAAAGGACAGCAGTGATGCATCTCTCGGCTGACTGGGTTCGTTTGCACGCAATGTTGCATGAAATGCAGCCTGTTGCATGAAACGCGGGCAACAAAAGGGGAAAGCTTCTGGCCTGCGTCTTCGACATGCAGGCCCCTGTGCTTGATTTTGCAGACATTAAGTTGCTGTCAAATTATGTTTGATTTTGCAAAAAAACTAGCAGGGAGAAAGCTCCCAGTTTTGAGGTGCAGAACCCCCAAACCCTGCAAGGATGAACCCCCCCCCGTCGTTGTCCAGACCCCAAGTTTATCGGGAGAGCCTTGGACCCACCAGCTTGGCAAGGAACTGCCAGCCCCCCCCCATGAAAACGGGAGGGGAGGTTCCTTCCCTCCCCACTTCTGAAAGGGCAACGAGGAAGCCCCGGCGAGGAGCCACACCGGAGGAGGAGACGGCAAGCTCCCGACCCACACTGAGATTAACCCTTTCCCTTCCAGATGGCTCAGCCCCCACCCCAAGAATGCCCGATTCTGCCCCCGCTTCCTGATCCTCAGGACTTACCCCGTCCCCAGCAAGCACCAGGCAAACAAGTAACGAGGAGGGAGCAAGCAACCCGACCCGGAACCAGGCGAAGCAGGGGGCGCCCCCCTCCTTCGCCTGACTCAACAGAGCCGAGCGCAGACCACACCCAGCCAGGTAAGGAACAGGTTCGGCCGCCGTGGGGAAGGGAAGGGCTGGCGAGGCTCCAGAGACAGGGAAAAAGACAACGGGGAGTCTGCAGGCTCCTACCAGCCCGGATGAAGCGTTTGGGAGCTTCTTCTTCTGGGGGGAGGGCAAAGAAGGGGAATTCGAATTCGATTCGAATTCGATCCGGATTGCGCTGCATGTTTCCTCGCTTCGCGGCAGTTGAAGGGCCTTCTCCAACCCGTGTCTGCATGCAGGGGCATCTGGGCTCCGGGTCGAGCTTCGTGAGCGTGTGGCCAGCGCAACGCAAGTCTCGGCCTGCGCTAAGCACCGACGAGAACCCTGTCGCGGGGTCGGGGGGCGGATTCTCCTCCCGTTGCAGCCGAGGCTGGAAGGGAGCCGCTTCCCGAAGGTCACCCCCCCCCCCAATGAGTTGAGTTCATGGCAGAGGGGAGATCGGACGATATGGAAGTGCTGAATGAAGTGGCCACTGTCACAGCCAGTTCTTGCATGCACTCCTCACCTGAAGGTGAAAGCCATCAAGTGACAGATGTCCACCGGTGAACCGGCCTGGGTGCATGAAGTTTCCTGGGTTACCTGGGGCCAGTCACTCTTAGGCTTGCCTACCTCGCAGGGCTGTTGTGAGGACAAAGGGCCAGTGGCGTTTCTACAGGGATGGCAAAGCTCTAAGTTTTGCAAGAGGCCTTACCTTGCAGTGGAAAGCACTCCTCTCCTGCACCGTTTTAGCCAATCTTGGCGTTGCTTACTGGCTACAGCAGCAAGGGAGAGGAGGGATTTACATGACAGGGTAAGGCTTCTTGCAAAACTTAGAGCTTTGCCATCCCTGTAGAAACGCCTCTGCAAAGGGCAGAGGAATATCATACTGTACATACACTACCCTGGGCTTCTTGGAGGAAGAGTGGTATTAAAATATGAACGATGCAAAAAATATTCTTTCCATCTCCTTATTGGCATGCTTGGGTCCTGGGAATCATAAATGTTATCAACTGCAATGGACTAATCCATTGATCAGACTTGCGTGTGAGAGTCTGCACCTCTGAGGCCATCCTGATTTTGTTTCGAGAAGATGGCCCCGCAGAGAGCTCTCCTGCCCTCCTATCCGACAATCCAACGGTTGAGGGGGAAACAATGGCTTTGAGTAAGAGGATAAGATCCATGTTGACTTTCCCAATCCCATTGTCTTTTTTGGCAACTGCGTGTGCAAACAGTCTTGGCTCTCCTTCCTGACCGGCTCCCAGACAGGAAGGTCAAAACGGCTCTCAGAGAACAAGCCTAACCTAGAGGTAGGCCAGCAAAGTTTGGCCGACACAAGGGACCCCATCAAGCATGTTTGGACCACTCTCGGAAACAGGGAGGAAGGCTCACGTCTGTGTGCTGGCCCCTCTGACTCTCTGAGAGTGGTCCAAACATATTTGACCGTGTCCCTTGTGCCAGCCAAACTTTCTTGGCCTAAGTATGCCGGCCTAACTCCAGGTTAGGATTGCGCCCTCACACTTCCATAACAAATAAAAAGCTCATTTTGGGTATGGAACATCCTGACCTCTAAGAGAACCTGAAAATGAGACTTTTTAATCTCTCCCTTGAAAGATTCAAGGCACTCTCACGTTCTCAATAGAATCTCTTGGAGCGACTTAGGGTACAAGAGAGAAATATCGTCTTGCTTGGTTTTTAAAGATACATGCCACTTTTCCAAAAGGCAGAGTTCCTCTTTTGCTTTATTGATCGAAGGTGTACCATCAGATGTAGGAACTCTCCTTCCTGTGCTAAGCAAGGCATTAAATTTGGCTGCCATTTAATTGTCTTTCAGCCTAGTACCTTGCAATGATCTTGTGCTCAATTGAGAGCGCAATCCTAATCTTCCAATCTGCCTGAGGAAGACTTTACTTCTACTTTTCAAAACTCTATTGGCTCCAAATAGCTGTTGGCTAAACATTTTTGGTTAGCTTTAATAAAAGCATTTCCCAACGTTGCATTGTGGATTTTTTTTTGGTTCTTCTTCAATCTGATGGTCACAGCCACCCACGATTTTGCTGTTCAGTAGTGACTCTACTGAAGCTAGTGGGTAATTTTCTCCTGGCTGTTGGCGGGATTTGAATTAAATGTAATTGACCGTGCCATAGATGTATGACTGTTTCAAAAGCAATTCCCTGTTTGCTTTTGTTTTAGATTGCCTCCTGGTTGTTTCTTTCTTTCTTTCTCTCTTTTTTTTTTAACACCGCTAATGGCTAAAAGATAAAATGGAACAGAAGATAACAAGAGTCAGCATTTGAGTACAGAGGAAGCCCCAGGGCACAGATGGAATTAGAGCTGATGCAAGAAGTTGAGATGGCATCCCAAAAGCTACCTCCTATCCCCATACTGGTGATTCTTCAGCCTCTCTCACTCCCTGGACTAGAAGAGGACAAGGGAGACAGAGCAGAAGAGAAAGAGAGTGGTAGGCTAGAGTGGCTCTCTCCCATCGTGCTTCTTTCCTCCAAACTTGCTCTTCTGTTGCTCTCTTCCTGTTCAGAGAGTAGGAGGGGAGCAGTTGAGGTCAATCTGTTTGTTTATTTGTTTAAGAGATTTCTACCCCACCTTTTCTCTGCCAAGGCAGATGCCCAAGGTGGCTTACAATTATTGGAGGGGGGGGGAAATGCAGTACATTAAAACCATAAAATAAGCTATAAAAGTAAAATATAAATAAAAGTGGTTAAAAAAAATCATTGGAGGAGGGCAAACTATTTACAATGCAGGTTGGGCTGCAGAGGTATAAGAGGCAGACATGTCAACATCAAATGCTAGATGAAATAGAAAAGTCTGGAGCCCATGCTAAAATGCCACGAGGGAGGAGGAAGATCTTAGATCCACTGGTAAGGAGTTCCATAATTGTGGTGCCACTACTGAGAAGGAAGGAAGGAAGGCAATCTGTTGCCTGAGGCATCTGCCCCAGTAGACCGCATCGATGGGCCGGCCCCAGATGGGATGGAATATTGGTCTGTACAGGATTCAGACAGACCAGATTCAGACATATTCCAGTCTGTACTGGAATATTGGTCTGTACTATGCTTGTGTCAAGCAGTCACAAGCGTAGGAGAAAGGGGAACTGAAAAAGCTGAAAAGGGGTTGCACTGAGCACAACACACTTCCCACATCACATCTTTCACAGAAAAGACTTAGAAAAGGTCTTAGAAAAGGGAGGGTTTCCAGTGGCAAGCAGGAAGGTGCCTCTCTGCCAGCGGACTTCAAACTGCAGTTGCTGCTTGTAATATAGCATCGCTGCGGCAAGATTTTCCCCTGCGCTTGGACTGTGCAAGGCTTTCTTGAATTAGCACGAAGAAGAGCGTTCTTGCAATGTATGTGCTTCCATTGGGAAATGCAGCTCATGGACAGCTTACTGCAGTGGTTCCCAAACTGTGGGTCTTGTAGTCCACCAGTGGGTCATGAGTCCCGACCCAATTTTTGGTGGTTTATGAAACTGACAGGATAGACTAGGGCTAGGCTATGTGCATCCAGGGTTGAACAAACTGCTGCTTACGTGGCGCACTGCTGCCCAATCACCATTTTAGCCACCGAGGCTTGGGGGGCTGGTTAAGTGACACCTTTTTTAGGGAGGTCGCAATACTGGCTTAATGGCCCCAGTTATAGTCTGGGTGGGTGAAGGTAACCACAACAAAAGCAGGGACAAACTTTAACCCTGCTTGCTCAATCCCACTGCGGTCAGTAAACGTGCTTCCTAGTGTGTGCTTAGGATTTCAGCCCAAGGCTCAAACAGATCCAAGATCTGAAGCTTAGATCTAAATAGAGCTGAACTTTGCCCTTCCTCTTGCTGAATTGTGCCACCTTCTCCATGTATTCAGCTTTCAAAAGTCTTGTTCCTCATTCCTTATAGTGGTTCCCTAACGTTTTAGCACCAGGAGCCACTTTTTTAAAATGACCCTCTCTTGGGACCCACCTAGTTTTACGAGACTTAAGAAAATAGGTTGAAACTTCACCAGTCATACTATGATGGGAGGCACTTTCTGGAGTGTTTGCAGAGGCGGATCAACAGGGAGGGCAAAGCTCTAAGTGTTGCAAGGAGCCTTACCCTGTCATGTAAATCCCTCCTCTCCCTTGCTGCTGTAGCCAGTAAGCAACGCCAAGATGTTGCTGTTCCCTGTGAGGATTGGCTAAAACGGTGCAGGAGAGGAGTGATTTCCACTGCAAGGTAAGGCTTCTTGCAAAACTTAGAGCTTTGCCCTCCCTTAGATCTGCCTCTGAGTGTTTGAACTCATTGGATCGGGACCAGGGTAATGGATTGGTTTGCCTTGGCCTCCTTTGTGAAGGCATGTGTGCCTACGTCTGAGTAAACGCGCATGTGCCGCTCCATTTTGGGTTTCCACAGGAACAAAACATGTTCCGTCTCAACTATCAGCTTGACAGTTTCACGACCCGCCAAAAATCAGATCCCGACCCACTGGTGGGTCCCGACCCACAGGTTGGGAACCATGCTACACTAATCTTAAAGAAGATTGAGTTTTGAGTGCCAGTTCTTCCAGTGTCTGGTGCCTTAAGCAGGTGCCTTTAAATCTGACCCTTACTGCACAGGAAACCTGATTCAGCTGAATCAATGACAGTCCCCTGTGTTTAAATGCAGAAAAACTGCATTTCAAAAAGCAACATCATAAGCAACATCATGTTTGGCTGGGAGGTGCAACCCTCTCCTGAAGCTATTTCCCAGGCCATGAGAGTTGCAGGGGGAAAAAAAAACCTTTTACTCTGCCCTGCGGATCTCTGCAGGGGATTGCATCATAGGTGACCATTCTTCTTTAAGTATTCCCAGCATCTGGTTTCCAGTACTGGCTGGCCGGCCTGAAAGGATGCAAGAGGCGCTTCAGTAATCAACAGAGTAACAGGCTGTGTCAGGCCATGTTCTACATCGGTGATTTGGGCCAGCCAAGAATGTGCGATAAGGACTCTGGAAGGAACTGCCCAGCAAAGGAGAAAACCGGCCAAGAGCAGCCCTATTTGAAAAAAGTAAAAAAAAAAAAGTGGTAGAGTCCAGTTCCCAAATAGGGGGCAGGGAAAATGCTTTGGGAATTTCATTCCAGGGCCCTTGTGCTGGCCAAACTTTGCTGGCCTAACTGTGCCAGCCTAACTCCAGGTTAGGATTGTACTCTTAATCTGCGTCACACGCTTAATTTGCTACAGCTAGCTTTTCCCGGGGCATCATTTGAGGTCTGCATTTAGAGTCTGCCACCTGCCATCGTCAAATAGTGCAGTCCCAACAGGGCTAAAACCTGATTATCTTAAATGAGTAGATTCAGCCGCAAAGGTAATAAACACAGGGTGGCCTTGGGTGAGCCACTTTCAGTTTTGTCTGAGTTCTTGGCCAAGGTACAAATTAAAAAGGGGGGGAGAGTTTTCCTTTTGAAAAAAAACTATGTGGAACTTTGGGGGATTCTTTTGAAGTCAGGATGAGTCATCCTGCAGAGTCATTCCCCCACTTACAGCAGCCATTGGCACCCCTCGGTAACTGACAGCTGTTGAAAAGGCAGCTGTGGCCAGACCGATCCCCCCATAAGATATTTGGCCTTCAAGCTGAACCCCACTTTACATGCGTGCAAACTGACGAGAAGTTAAGAGATGATACCGTAAGTTGTCCGCAGGCCGATTTGCTTGTGGCTGCATCGTCGGAGGGAGGGGACCAAGAGGAGCTGGAATGTTCATGCAGAGGAGGCTGTTGATACTGACAGTTGAGTGGTGTGTGTGTGTGTGTGTGTGTGTGTGTGATTTTCCTGAGAGCTCAGATTGTGTGAGGAAGGGGGGGGGAGAAACTTTCAGAGGGTGCAGGGATCTCCTTGGCTTCTCTGATGTGGGTAAGGAGATGTCTTGAGTAGGCAAGGAGTTTTGGGGCCCTCTCCACCAAGACCACATCCAAAAATTCCCAAAGAAAGCTTGCCTCTTCAGGACAGAACAGGAGTCCTCAGAATACCAGGCCAATGGACCATCGTGCCTGAGATCTTAATGGTCATAGAGTCAAACCAAAGGTCTCTGGGAAGTCTAGAGGCAGTGATGTCATGCAGGGGGTACGCGGGGGTACGCGAGTACCGGTTTCTAGGATTACAGCTGGCCCCGCCCATTCGCCCGCCCACTCGTCGACTCCGCCCTCTGCAACGTTTGAATTTCCTGCATGTCTGAGTTGCCTGCATGTTCTCAGAGCCAGGCAGGCAGGCAGCGAGCGGAGCCTTTCCTTTCCTTGCCACTGAAAAATGAGTTGCTCTGGGGTTTTAACATGATGCCAGGCCTCCTTCACATGTTCTGGGGGTGCTGTGGAACACTGTTGCAACTGTTGGGTCAGTTTACAATCATCTGAGGCCTCAAAAAGGGCTTTTTTTCATGTCCCTTCCTGCCACGACCTCACTTCCGGCTTATGACGTCACTTCCGGTGGGCGGGTCCCGACACGTGCCAATCAAAAGTGAGTACCTGTTCTTAAATCATTTAGATGACACCACTGTCTAGAGGCATACGTAGAGGAGGATCACACAGCACTAGGTTTTTCAAGCAGCTGCTCCCCCTCCCCTTCGGAACCTTTACTTTCCCTGCGGGGGAAAAGCTAGCTGTAGCAAATTAGGCCTGTCATCTCACTTTGTGAGCATCCATTTGCTGAGGATCAAGGGTGCAGTTGATGCGCCAGGCCTCCTCCTGCGGCACAAACAGCGATGTCATCAGCAGGAGTGCTCAGGTGCAGCCTTCGAAACTTTTTTTTTTCCCACCAAGGGATCTTAGATGAAAAGAAGTGTCTGGCTCAGCAGGAGACAAACTGAGACATTTGCCTAGGGGTATCTAAGCCATCGTCTCGTATCGAGGCCAATGGCTGCCGGAGAGACAGAATGTAACACATGTTACCTTAAGACAACAATCTGATCCAAATTTACCTGGGAGTAAATTCAGCCAAATATAGTGGAACTCACTTCTGAACTCACAGCTAACCTGTGTAGAGCAACACTTAAATATACCGTCGTCTTCTTTTTAATTATCGGGGACATTTTCTTCATTCCATTTCTCAGGGCTTCGTTTTAAACTCTTGCAACTCATCCCAAGAGGTCAGGATGAAATGAGCCAGTGCCCACAGTGGTTCCCAGACTGTGGGTTGGGACCCGCGAGTGGGCCACGAGGCAATTTCAGGTGGGTTGCGAAGCACCTAGGGCAGGCATGTTGAAAATATGGGAAGATGGGATGCTGGAAAGGGGGAGGGCTGTGTGGTCGTTCTGCTTGTGTCAAGGTTGTAAACAGGCCCTTTTTTCCCCTTCCGTGTTCACTTTGCAATTGGAAAATGGCTGAGAAAGAACCCAACTTCTTGCTGCAATATCAGGATTCTGGAATCACAACGAGGGCACCTCTGGCTAGGACATCACTTCCGGTGGGTCCCAGACAGAATGTCGTTCCAAGAAGTGGGTCCCGGTGCTCAAACATTTGAGAACCACTGAGCTAGAGCTCTTTGAATGTAGCAAGCTTCAAAGCAGGAATCTGTGGCCGGGGAAGAAAACACTGGAATGAAGAAATGTCACGTTGATTTTTATTGTCGTTGTAGCCTTAGTGTGTGTGGAGGGTGTCCTAATGAGCTCCTGGGCGTTCATATGGACCGTTGCTGCAGATCTGGCTTTCCTGCTGCCTCTGAGGAAGGAGACAGGCCATCCCCAAAAGCACAGGTGCAAGTCTCTAAGGTGTCACAGCATTCTTTGTCATTTAAGAGTCGGTTCTTGAGCCCAGGACAGTGATTTTTTAAAGGACACCATGAGGTTGTTCTGCCCGCTCTGGGTTAAGGGTGGGGTTGCAGGCAGTGATGTCATGCAGGGGGAACGCGGGGGAACTCAGTTCCACTAGTTAAAATGAGGGCTGACTCCGCCCACTTCACCCTCCTTCCTCCCCCCTCCCAATTCCTCTGCAAAGAGCTTTTCTTCTTGGTTGGCCGGCACTCAGAGGGTTAAAGGCAGTGATGTCATTCAGGGGGAACGGACCAAAATGGATCCTAACGGGCTCCGTGGCTGGTTCCGGGTTCCCGACAAGTGCCAGTCAAAAGTGAGCTCCTGTTCCTAAATCATTTGAATGACACCACTGGTTGCAGGGTGGGGGAATTCACAGCACCCTCCCCCCACTTCCTCCAAGGTGGTGGCTACTTCCTGGCTTCCAACCCTCCTCCCCCTTTGTGTTCCTAGGCCAGCACTCCCAAAGCAGGGATGGAGGAAGCAAGCAAGCAAGCCCAGAATGCTCTGTACCTGCTGTGTGTACAAATAATCCTTTGGCAGAGGGACAGGGGTGGGGTGGGGGGGGAGCAGCTTAAGTGCTGGGCCTGGCAGCAACTGAGGTTGCATCTCCAGATCGCCTACTGGGAACATCAGCATTACTTACCATTTGAAGGCCCCCCAGAGGCCTGCAGCGTCTCCTTTTGAGTCCCTGTGGCTGGAGAGGCACTGCCTAATGCATCCCCCTCTGGCCAAGCCTCCTCCATCCTAGGTACAAAGCCTCTTGTCCTCCAGGCTTGCTGATTCAGCTCAAACGTCACCCTGGTGGCAAGATTCCTGCTCCCCCACCCCGCCCCGGGTTCTTCCAAGAGGTTGCAGTCTTACAACACCGTCAGGTCCAGCCGTGTCATTCAAATGATTTAGGAACAGGAACTCACTTTTGATTGGCACTTGTTGGGAACCCGGAACCAGCCACGGAGCCCATTAGGATCCGGAACACCCGTTCTGGTCCGTTCCCCCTGAATGACATCACTGATCAGGTCCCATTTCAGAAATCGCAGCTTTTAGGATGCTTCAGGTCTGGCAAGGGACAAGGATTTGCCTGGGGGAATCGGACGGCGGTCAAAAGACTGTAAGTTCCTTGGGGCAGGGACCAGAAGACTTACTCTGTGTGACTCCATCAAGGGCAATGTGTGTTTGCATCTCTCTCTCTCTCTCTCTCTCTCTCTCTCTCTCTCTCTCTCTCTCTGCCTGCTTAATTTGCCTTGCAGGGTCGTTGTGAGACTCGAAGGGAGGGAAGAAAGCTCACGCATGCTACCCCGAGCTCCTCAGAGTAACAACGCTCACAACAACCCTGTAAGGTAGGACAGGCTGACAATGGACACAAACAAAGGATTTGCTTTGGGTGATGTCCCTGCGAGCAGGGTGTGAGCTGTGGCCTGGGAAGTCTTGGGTTCGAGTCTCATTGTGGCCAGGAAAGGACTCTTCTTCGACAAGCCCCTGTTCCCCACCTGCAATCTAAGAACGATGATCCGGATTTTATCTTTCAGAGGCTCGGGCTCAGTGCCAAGGGGCAGGATTTGATCGTGAGCCCAGGTGTCCCAGGCTGAACTCCTTCTCCCCAGCCTCAGCCTGAACAGGCTGGATTGAAGCAAATTGGAAGCTCCTTCTCCGAGAAGGACTCGGCCCATTTGAACGCCAGACAACAAACCTGTTTAGTGCCTGAAAATGCCCAGCTGTGCACTTGCATCAACCAAGACTTAAACTTAAGCAGGACCGGAGGGGTTCGTGCCTTGGGCGCTGTGCCGATGGGGGTGCATGTCCCAGGCTCCGACCGGCCACCTCCGGGCTCTCTCCAGGGGCAGGGGACTTCATCTGGCTTTGCATGCCCCATTCCTTCTCCAGGGGGGGCTCCCAGCCTCACCCTCCTGGGAGAACCAGGAAGTGGCATCAAAACATCACATGGCGTCGTGGCATCACTGCCCTGGGTGCCAGTGCAGTACACTCTGCCTCTGCTTGGATGAGATGCACAGGAGTGGGCCCGCATCTCTGAAGACCTCTGCCTGAGACCCTGACGCTGCCGGTCAGTGCAGGGGAGTCTGAGCTATAGGGGCCAAGAGCTGGACTCGGCAGGCAGCAGCTGCAGCTTCCTATGTACAATTTCTATCCCGGAACAGAATTTGGAAAGGTTGGAGGGTCAGAGAAGCGGGGAAGGCAGGTTTAATTCAGGCACTGTTTACCCTTTGAGGCATAGGAGGGGTGTGTGTGTGTGTGTGTGTGTGTGTGTGTGTGTGTGTGTGTGTGTGTGTGTGTGTGTGTGTGTGTGTGTGAACACAATCCTAACCTGGAGTTAGGCCAGCAAAACTTGGCCGGCACCAGGGCCACCGTAAAGCGCGTTTGGACCACTCGTGGAGTCGGGGAGGATGGCGCACATCTGTGTGCTGGCCTCTCTCTCCGAGAGTGGTCCAAACATACTTTGCGGTGTCCCTGGTGCTGGCACTCAAACTAACTGGCCGAACTGTGCTGGCCTAACTCCAGGTTAGGCTTGCACGGTCTCTCTCTCTCTCTCTCTCTCTCTCTCTCTCTCTCTCTCTCTCTCT
>JAJKFI010000022.1:7763760-7791586 GCA_029204185.1 Lerista edwardsae
TCTCTCTCTCTCTCTCTCTCTCTCTCTCTCTCTCTCTCTCTCTCTCTCTGTTATGGACAGATGCATTGGATGCAGTGTGCGTGGGGGTCTCCTTGCAAAGCCCCGACAGCTTCCCTTCTCTGCTCAGTCATTTCCGCTGACCCCAAGCTCCCCCCCCCCTCGGTGACCCCGGTCCTTCTGAGAACAACCCCCGGCCCCGGCCCGGCTCCTGCGGGCACAGAAGTGCATTGTTTGGGGAGCTGGATGGGGAACAAGCGGCCCATTCAGCGATGTGAGAACAGCAGCGCTGGAGGCTGGGCGAGGGGGCTTGATCTTTTGTTCCGGCTCCAGATGAGGCGCTGGGAGCCAATGACAAAACCCAGGGACCGCATGGCTGGCGTGGGGTGGGGGAGAGAAGAGGCGCTGGGCCTTAGGAGCGCTTTCCCGGCCCCTCCCCGGGCCAGCCTCACTTGGGCGCGCAGCGGCTGTGTGATGAGAGCCACATTGTGTGAGTGGCTCGTAAAAAGGAGAGAAGGGAACAGGGTGGTGGCAGTGGTGGCAGTGGGTATTCATTGAGGGGGGGCTGCTGATGATTGGGGAAGAAGGCAGGCTGGAAGGGGGATTGGGGGGAGATCCAGGCTTCCCCCCTGCCTCCCCCAGGCTTTGCCACCACAAAGGGCAGCTGTGGAGAAGGGGAGCATTTTGGCGGGGGCTGGCTTGAGCCTGGGCAGCTGGTGCGGTGGTCGAGCAACAGCCTGCAAAGCCCCCCCCCCAAGCAGAGGCCACCTTGGCACCGGTGTCAGCAAAGGTTCAGCAGGCTGGCAGGGCCGGAGGCAGAGGCAGATCTAAGGGAGGGCAAAGCTCTAGGTTTTGCAAGAAGCCTCACCTTGCAGTGGAAATCACTCCTCTCCTGCACCGTTTGAGCCGATCCTCACAGAGGGAACAGCAACATCTTGGCGTTGCTTACTGGCTACAGCAGCAAGGGAGAGGAGGGATTTACATGACAGGGTAAGGCTCCTTGCAACACTTAGAGCTTTGCCCTCCCTGTAGATCCGCCTCTGGCCAGAGGAAGGTGCTGCAGGCTGTCTCCCCTAGTGGTCACAGTCAAGCCAAAGCAGGAAAGGGAGGGGCATTCAGAAGACCCGGGGCTCGTATTTTTTATACACTGCATTGGAATGGAAAAAAATGTGATTTATATAGTGAGGTTGCCTAAAGGTTCCATCTTTGGTCATGCCCATTCTTTTTTAACGAAGCACTGTGATCTCTGAGCATGTACAGAGTGCCCATGTGCCACTGAGCAGCTCCAACCTGTCCCCATGGATGCGGAATGCAGAGCCAGCTTTGCTTCCAAGGCAGAGAGCAGGTCATCCGTACGCTTCTCCCTTTGTCCACACCCAAGCCCTGCTGACAGCTTCCTTGATAGCTGCTCCTATGCATTTTCAAGGCACTCCGTGTGCTGCCACTATATTTTATGGCGGCACTTTGGACTGGGCGGAACCTGCTCACCTCTTCGGTGGAAAGCTTCACCCCGCCATATTTCTGCCGGGTTGGCAGACAGGTTAAAGGCCCAGAACTCCTCCCCGTGAAAAGACTAACCTCATTCCCAGAAGGACCTTGTCCATCTATGGTCCAAACTGGAGCATAATTATGCATGGAAGGGATAGAGTCGATAGAGGGATGTTCTTTTCCCTCTCTCCAAACACCAGAACCAGGGGGAATCCGCTAAAACTGAGGGTTGGGAGAGTTAAAACAGATAAAAGGAAGTACTTTTTGACCCAGCGGGTAGTTAATCTGTGGAACTCTTTGCCACAGGAGGTGGTGATGGCATCTGGTCTGGATGCCTTTAAGAGGGGCTTGGACGGATTTCTGGAGGAAAGGTCCATCGTGGGCGATAGGCCATGATGGATTGTGCAACCTCCTTACAAAGGTGTTGGGCTACTGGTACCGGGTGCAAGGGAGTGGCAACAGGATGCAAGCATCTTGTTGTCTTATGCCTCCCTGGGGCACCTGGTGGGCCGTTGTGAGATACAGGAAGCTGGACTAGATGGGCCTTGGGCCTGATCCAGCAGGGCTCTTCTTATGTTCTTATGTAAGGAGGGAAGAATGCCGCCTCCTTCCCTTTGCTGGGGCAGTGCCGTGGCCCTGAATTCAGCACAATCGCATGTCAGCATTCACACAAATCCAACGATGCTCTGTCCTTTTGAACACGCGAGGATGTTTTCGGTCCCTAGCGGGATGAGCATTGACAGAGGTTCTGGGTGGTCCACTCAGACTAGGACCAGATGCCGCCAGCAGGGCAAGGAGGGGGATGTTTTCACTGCCCCCCCCTCACTGGACTGGAGGGCTTTGTCGTGAGATGTGGCCAGCTAAGAGGGACGTTCCCAGGCCGCGACGATGGGGCACTGATTCACATCAAAGGCCACAAAGGGGCGCGACAAGCACCAGTGGCGACTCAAGAGCACGTGACCAGAATCTGATGCAAAGCAGGGACATCCTAGTCTTTTCTCAGACCCCCTCCCTCTCTCCCCACAAGCTTCACGGCTTCTTGATGCCGCAGTTTGAAGTGCTCACAAAGAAGCCACGCTGGGTCTGTCTGCGTGCAGCGATGCAGGCTGCAGAATCCTCCATTCTGGCGCCCACGATCGCGCCGGAGTGTGTGTTTGTGTGTGTGGGAGCCGTGTGTGGGAGGCACGAAGTGCACTGCCAAAAACTTTTCAGAGCAGAACCGAGCGGTTCTGTCCATCTGTGCTGCCGCTCAAATCCGATGTGGGAGAGCCTCTCTCCTTCTCTTTCAATCTAGCCATGTCCAATGCAGGGGGAAATAACACTAATACCAATATAAAAGCCTGGCTCTGTTTTGCACAGGCTGCTATTGGGATCCGAGCAGGACATGGGGGTGGTAGAGAGGAACGAGGTCGTCGCTCAGTGAAAGGGACTGGCAGATCAGTGGCTGGCACCCCAGGGGTACATGTGGGGGGGGGGAGGATCTGCCAGAAACCCCCAGAATGCTGCAGAATGCAGGCACCGCTAGGTGAACGAATGGCCTGACCTCCTCCTGTGCTTGCATGATAAATATGTGCTGGGGGCAGGGGTGGGGGAATGGCTCACACACACAATTCCAGGAATGGGGCAGCAGGCACAAAGCCCGCAAGCAGAACTCTTTGGTGCCAGGGGACTTTGGTTCCTAAGCTATTGGGTAAGCCTTGCTGGGAATTATTCCCACCAAAAAGGGAAAAAAGAATCTGTACACAAAGCAGGAGCCATGTGGGTGTGTTTGTGTGGAGGACATGACAGAGTGGATCGAACAGAGGAACTAACCTAACAAGATCTAATGGGCAGGGGCGATCCGGGGGTGGGGTGGGGTGGTGCCTGGGGGCACACACCCAGGGGTGTGCCCTTCAGCATGTGCCACCCTTGCCCCCTGCAGCCTTGCATGGCTCCAAAAGGCCACCCACCCCTCCAAGAAGGGGCAGGTGCCACGCTGGGTTGCGCAGGGAAGTGGCGTCCACGACTAGGAGCTGCAAAAGCCCTTTCCTGGAGCGGCCTCTCACTGCTTCTGAGTGGTGGGGGCGGCGCGGAGGGGCTGCCTGTGTCACCACCCCCCTCCAGCCCAGCACCCGGGGCATTTGCACCCCTTGCACCCCCCCTATGTCTGCCACTGGACAGGGGAACAGGGATGGCCTCCTGCTCTAGATCCGAAAAGGGCTCTGTGGTGGCACAGCTGCTACTTCAGTAGCTCTTGGCGTAATCTCCCTCCCTCCCTCCTCTCCGCAGTGTCAAAAGGCCCAGGAGCCCTCCAGGACTGGCCACCCACCTCCGTTTGCCTCCATCAACGCTTGCTTCAGTTCGACCTGCCCTGCCACTGAGGAGTCCAGGGCTGCGCACCTGCGTGTTCCCTCCTCCCTGCTTTAATCTGACACGGCAGATGATGGCGAGGCTGACCTAGCAGCGGACAAGCTGCTGCAGCTGCCGAAGTTCCTTCCTCTACTACACAGTTGCTAGGGATCGGGGAGCCCTAAGGTCAAAAGGTTGCTCCCCCCCCCAGGAGAAGAGGGTTTGCGGAGCTTTGCAACGGCAAGCAAGCGCTTCACCGGCTGAACTGCTGCCTGCCACTTAGGCATGAAAGGAGAGGGGGGGAAACAGGTGGTCATCCCTGCATTGGGATATGCATTGGGATGCCTGGTAACCATCCCTCCAGCCAACTGCCCTCTTGCCAAGAGAAGATCCCCTCCCTCCGCCTCGCCCTCTTCCCGAAGTTTAATAAACCTCCTGGGCTCCACTTGCTGGGAAGCCAGCCAGGCACAATTACACAACACCCGTGACTCTGTTCTGCGGCAGAGCGCTGCCCTCTAGTGGGCAACGGTGGCACTGCAGTCGAAGCTACAGGAAACGCTCAGCTTATGAGGTAAGAGGGCTGCATTTACATGTGCAACAGGGAACTAGATGAGTTGGCTAACTTGGAGTTGCCCTTCAGCTCTGAACGAGCACTCTCTAGTCCAGTGGTTCTCGTCCTTTTGAGAAGCATGCTGGAGAATGGCGCTTCTGTTGGGACCCACCGGAAGGGATGCAATGAGCCTGGAAGTGATGTCACGGCCAGAAGTGCCATCCTCAAGCAGGAAGTGACATGGTTGTAGCATAATAAAATGACACTCCCGGAATGCAAACGGGCACTCTTGGACCGCAGCCATTGCACAACCAGGAAGCATCCCTGACCGAAAGCAAGAGGAGGACAAGCTATCGCGTGAAAGCACCGAACTAAAAACCAAATTAAAAATCACGTGAACATTCAAACTGTTAACACTCACAAAGAACGGAATAGAGCAAAAGTAAGGGGTGGGTTGCAAAACTGAATTGGGATAGTTGCTCTCCCTTTGCAGGAGAGAAGATAACCCCCACATCAAGTGGGGCCTCTTTGCTGGATGATGTCAACTGTAGCAGGTCTTGGTCTCCAGGAGCAGGCCTGGTTTTCTCAACTGGAGGCATTTGTGCCAAACTCTTCAGGACTGCTGGCGCGTGTCGGAGAAATCCACCACCCAGATGGTGAGCTGAAAATCTCATCTCCATCCTTCAGTGAGCCGTATAGCTGGCGGGAGTCCTCTTGGCTGGAACAGAAAAGACATTAGCAGGACAATCAGGCAGGAAGCAAGAATGCTGAGCACTCTAAGAAACAGGACAATGAAACATCTGGTGGTGATGTGGTGGAATTTCCTGGGGCCTGATGGAGGTCTGCACTGAAGTGACCAGAGCTTGTTCAAAATGGCCACTGGTATCTTCAAAATGGCCGCCTCTGAAACTCTCAGAAAGGAGGTTTCCTGTTTGCTTGTTTGGAGACGGCCTGAGGCAGGCCTAAGATAATCCTACTGGTCATTTACAGGGGGAAAAAATCACAGGTCGTTGCATTGCTCTGTTAGAAAAAACAGCCACAAGCTGGAGTCATTGCGATGGGGAGCGGCTGCCTACCTTGATCAAGGGCATTGTCGTATCTCAAGAAAGGACCAGTCGTGATGATGCCCGATGGAGATCTCCTTCCTGCAAGGGCAGAGCCTGGCCAATCACAGTTCTGGAACCAAAAGGGGACAGCATGACAATGTGGAACTCCTTGCCACAGGATGCGGTGGTGGCGTCTGGCCTGGATGCCTTTAAAATGGGGTTGGACAGGTGTATGGAGGAAAGATCCATCACAGGTTACAAGTCATGATGGATCTACACAATCTCCTGGTTTCCGAAAGAGGCTTTCTCAAAATGCCAGATGCAAGGGTGTGGAAGCAAGAGACAGGTTTCTTGTCCTGTGTACTCCCTAATAATAATAATAATAATAATAATAATAATAATAATAATAATATAATACATGTATTTTATATACCGCCCTTCTTAAGATCACTAGATTTCTCTAATGACTATAACTCAAGGCAGTTTACATAGGCAGACTTTTATTCACAAACCCGAAGGTTTTTACAATTTACAGAAATGTTCTATCTTTCAAGAACAGCACTCATACAGATCTTTCTTTCTGGATTTAGCCTTCTTTCTTAGCTGCCAGTCTGCCTTCTGCTGGCTGATAAGAGGCTTCCCTGCTCCCACCGGAGACGCAGCTGACTTCAGCACACTCCTCCTCCCACAAGGCAGCTGGAACTCAGCTTTTAATCAGCCGCAGTTTGCAAGGTCTGCCGCTCACAGAGACTTCCGGTAGTCTCAAGCTCACAACCTTCAGATCTTCAGCTGTTATCTTCGGGCAAATGGAGGCATTAACCCTCTCGGCTAAATCTTCTGCCTAAGCACCTACTGGGCCACTGTGATATACAGGAAGCTGGACCAGATGGGCCTTTGTTCACCAGCTTACAAAGCTTGGCCTGATCTGACTCCTGCCCCTGCTGTTTCTCAACTCACCACGGTGCAGTTGGCGGTCAGGAAGTGGCAGAGGCGGATGCGGCAGTGAAGATACAGCTCTTCCAAATCTGGGATGAACATAAAAACACGGAAGGAGAAGCGGCCAACCAGGGAGACGCCATCTTCCTCAATGACCACTGTGCTGTCTTGAGCGTTGGGACACCTATGTTGGGAAGTTGGCAGGACACAGAGGGGTTATGGTTGTAGGAGCTTGAGAAGACCACATGGGCATGCAAGTGTTCCTCATCTGTTGACTTATCTGTTGACGGACCCATAACAACATCCATATCCACCCCAGTGAAAATAGTGATTTTTCCGGGGTAGACAGTTCACATGCTTAACGGAGAGCCATCAACTGTTGTCCGCATTGGACTGCTTGCCACATGCATGGTCGCCACTGGATCAGCCATTCATGTGTGACGGGACTTTGCCGATCGGTGAAGCGGACAACACAGACCAACACACATTTTGCTGTCCTAAAAGTTAGACTTATTCCTGGGTATTTGGGGGGGTGCTGACTCCATAACTGGCATCAGTTTCGCCCCATCACGTCTCGTTTCGGAGATATGGCATAGCCTTATACGTTAATGGCTCAAGCAGGCTCCTCGTGAGGAGGCCTACACCATGGCTAACGGAACAGGAAAGATCAGAGGCTTACTGGTTGGCAATGAGATCCCACCGAATGCTGGAGGAGGGGTCTCGGTCTGGTGTGGCCCAGCACGACGACAAGGTCACCACAAACTGGGTGGGGTCTGCCGCCAGAATGCGGATGCCCACATAGGCCCTGTGATTGACAGGGAGCAGGATCGGTCTTCCGGCGAAGGGCTGGCTGTACTGGGGGTCTCGGTACAAGGTCACCACAGTCTGGTAGCTCCCTTGGCCAGGGGGGAGAGTGGCATTGATGATGCTGTCAAAGGGGGCAAAAGAGAAGAGAGTTACACAGAAATTGGTTCCATTGGCAAGAGGGCAGGCACAGTAGGGAATATTTGCAGGAACCAGACAGACAGGAGAGGATGTACGTACGAAGAAAAGGCACAAGATGGGACAAGAAGGAGGGTATTGGAGCAAATTTGGATGACATATATGTGAGATTTTTTTTGTGTTTGCCACATAAAAGCCCAGTGAGCTTCTTGGCCCATATAGCATTAAACAGATTGCAGGCAAGGCAATAGAGTTAAACTCCTCTTCCCGCCCTCCTTGTGGTGGTCTTGATTGCGATCAGCTTTCTCAGTTGCTGGTTCCATTCAACCAGAGGCTCTCAATTTTTCAGCCTCACAACCCACCTAGTTAGCCATGGTGTTGGGCCCCAGAATGCCTTGCGGCTTCTGGGCCACGTCCCAGAATGCAATACGGCAAGGTCCTCTGAGGTGCAGTGCGGCCGCCGCAGCCACTAAGGTAGGTTGCACGCTGGCCACAAGGTGTTCTGGGGTACAAGGTGTGGCCATAGAGGTGGGTCACGCACTGGTGCAACCTGGAAGACGCAAGGCATTCTGGGGGCAATCTTGGGGGGGCGTCGGCACCTGGGGGGACACCTCCAGGGGTGTGCCCCCAGCGGGTACCTCCCCCACCCCCTGCAGCCTTGAGCAGCTCGAGCCCATTCACGGAAGGATACGAATGATCCAAAGATGTGGGGCACCGTGTAAGGATGCTTAGCAGTCTTCTCTCCTTCAGTGCACTCACTCTTGAATGGGATGGATGACGGACGTCATGGACAGGTTGACGTTCAGTGGGTAGGCACAGGAGAAGCTCAGGAAGAGGAAGTGGTCTCTGCTGATCACCCCTCCGTAGGTTTTCTCCACGTGGCCCTGCACCATGTTGGAGTAGATGGCATGGGTTGCGTTGACCTGGAAGGGGTGCAGAAGAACCTGAGCCAATGGGAGATTCCAGTTGGAAACCCAGACGAAATTCGTGATGCTAAGCAGTGGCATAGCAAGACTGGGGCGGCTGGGGCAGGAAGTTAACCTCCTGCTTCCTGTTAGCCTCAATCTCATTTTTTTCAAGCGTTCAGGCTGCCAGCAGCCTGCCTGTGCCTCGCTATAAGCTAATATTAACATATCCGATGCTAATGAATGCTAATAGCGACCTGTAAAAGCAAGAACATAAGTACATAAGAAGAGCCCCGCTGGATCAGGCCAAAGGCCCATCTAGTCCAGCTTCCTGTATCTCACAGTGGCCCACCAGGTGCCTCAGGGAGTTCAGTAGACAACAAGATGCCTGCATCCTGTTGCTACTCCCTTGCACCCGGTACTGTGAAATAAAAGGTAAAGGTTTCCCCATGACCGAATGGTCTAGTCGTGACCGCCTGTAGGGGGCGGTGCTCAGCTCCATTTCTAAGCCTGTAGAGCTGGCGTTTGTCCAAGGACAAGCTTCCGTGGTCATGTGGCGGGCATGACTCTACGCCGTAGCGCAAGGAACGCCTTTCCCTTCCCACCAAAGTGGTCCCTATTTATCTCCTTGCATTTAGGTGCTTTCGAACTGCTAGGTTGGCAGGAGCTGGGACAAGCAACGGGAGCTCACTCTGTCGCGCAGTCTTGAACTCCCAACCTTCTGATCGGAAAGCCCAACAGCAGCGGTTTAACCTGCTGCGCCACCACGTCCCCTGCTCTGAAATAGCCTACTACTAACATAAGCAGGTGGCACCACCCATCATGACTTTTCCTCCAGAAATCTGTCCGTTTTCATTCCCGTAAGTGGGTCTTCTGTGCCCACCGGTCTCGGCTTCTTCCTACCTCTGCCGTGGTCCCACAAGTCATCCTCGCAGTCTCGAAGTAGAAGACGAGCCGGTCTCCAACGAGGGTGCCCCTGCAGGTGGGATCCACCAGGTGCAGTCCCTCGGCAGGAAATCCGTCGGCAAACAACAGGCAGCGGGAGAGGGAGACGGCGCTGAGGCTGCTGGCGCTGCTGGCACAGGTCAGCCGGTAATCTGGGGGGAGGGAGGTCATTGGGGCAGCGGTCAGTCTGGGCTTGTGACGGCAGAAGATGCTGAGCCTTGGAGGTGCTGAAGCTGGGAGGAGGAGGAGGTCAGAGCAGAGGACAGGAGCCTCTTCAGGTCGATTCCAGTGGCATCAAATTTACCATAGTCAGCCGTTGCGGCAGGGCCATAATCTCCGCGACAGATGCAGCCCCACGTCCCGTCCTTTTCTCTGCACCACGCATTCTCTCCGCAAGCCAGGCCAGCGCAGGGGTCAGTCACGGCTAGAGAAAGGACGAAAGAGCCTGGCACATTCCCATTGCAGGCTATCTAAGCGTTGGGCTTATACCCAGGGATGTCATGCAGGGGGAACGCGGGGGAACTCAGTTCCACTAGTTAAAATCAGGGCTGACTCCGCCCACTTCACTCTCCCCCCTCCCCCCTCCCAATTCCTCTGCAAAGAGCTTTTCTTCTTGGTTGGCCGGCGCTCAGAGGGTTAAAGGGAGCAACTCCGGATTCCATGGGGGGAGAAGGCAGTGATGTCATTCAGGGGGAGCGGACCAGAATGGGCGTTCCGGATTCTAACGGGCTCCGTGGCTGGTTCCGGGTTCCTGACAAGTGCCAATCAAAAGTGAGTTCCTGTTCCTAAATCATTTGAATGACACCACTGCTTATACCCTCTTTTCTACCAACGATGTGTTAGAGCAACGTTGGTAGAAATGCCATCTCCAGCGGGCCGTTGGACGAAAAGGGGTTTTAATGTGGGTCGTTTGAGCCGTTTCCAGTTCTTAGATGCTGCGACACCCCCCCCCCCGGTTGCCCCACTGAGCCCCAAACTGGGCTCCCCAAGGAAGGGAACTGGCACTCACAGCATTGGGCAGCGGCTCTCCAGGCACCAGTGCGGACCCCCTGCAGGATGCACAGCTCCTCATAAGCCCCCAAGGCCATGCACAGCATCCCATGCGCCGTCCCATAGTGGCACAAGTCGTACAGGCAGGCCGCGTAGAACGGATCCGGGTCCAGCTGCCAGTGGCACTCGGCAAAAGGGCCGGACGGGCGAATCAGGGCTCCACAGAGCTCTTCGTATTCCTGGGAGTTGCTGCAGGGCTGGAGCCTTGCGGTGTCGTCGGTGCAGCTGGAAAAGGAGGTTAGGGAGCCTTATGCCCCAGCAGAGCCCTCCACCCAGAGGCAGATCTAAGGGAGGGCAGAGCTCTAAGTTTTGCAAGAAGCCTGACCTTGCAGTGGAAAACACTCCTCTCCTGCACTGTTCTAGCCAATCCTCACAGGGAAAAGCAACATCTTGGCATTGCTTACTGGCTACAGCAGCAAGGGAGAGGAGGGATTTACATGACAGGGTAAGGCTTACCCTAAAACAGCTTTTTCCCTTGTGCCATCAAACTGTTGAATTGTAATCATTTGACGTGATTAGGAGTTGAGGCTATTGGTTTTTGTTGAATATGTTTTTAATTGTTTTGTTTATTTTTCTGTTATGTAGTCTTTTTTTTCTTCTTTTTTTTCTTTTCTTTTTTTAAGTGTGGCCGGTAGCCATATTAAATTCCGGGTATGGTCTACATACCTGGCCAATAAATAATAATAATAATAATAATAATAATAATAATAATAATAATAATAATAATAATAAGGCTTCTTGCAACACTTAGAGCTTTGCCCTCCCTGTAGATCCGCCTCTGCCTCCACCTGCAGCCAGTTAGAGCCAAAGCACATGAGGCTTAAATCCTGCCATTGGCTCTAGTATTCTCCCTCCCTTGGCACGTGTGAGCAGTGGCAACATTATGGGGGCCAGGGGGTGCATTGCCCCCCGCACCACACCTTTGAGGGGTTTACATCCTCCTGCATTGACACAACCCTGCATCTACTCTGAAGTAACCCCCATTGTGCTCAATGGGGCTTACATTCATGAAAGGGCCTTGTTGCCGCCTGAGAGCGCAATCCTCACCTGGAGTGAGGCCGGCACAGTTAGGCCAGCAAAGCTTGGCCGGTACAAGGACCACCGTTAAAGCGGGTTTGGACCACTCTCTGAGTCAGGGGGGATGGTGCACACCTGGGTGCTGGCCTCTCTGGCTCTGAGAGTGGCCCACACATACTTTACAGTGTACAGACCTAACTTTGCTGTCCTAACTGTGCCAGCCCAATTCCAGGTTAGGATTACGTTCTTAATCTCCACTGAACTGCCTCTTCTTACCCTACTGGGCTGGGATCTGTTTTCCAGGCATTCCCAAACTGCGAGTCGTTCTGGGCCCTGCTCCCATCAGGCAGGATTTTATCATCCCCGCGGATGCTGTTGAAATTCCCGCACATCCCGCACAGCTTTCCTTGGTATTCTTGGCCCACATGGATAAACAAAGTGTGATGTCCATTGTATTGGATCTCCACATTGGCTGCTGTCTTGACGGTCACCATGTTGTGGATCCTGGTAATGTTTGCCAACGGCCCCAGGGAGAAGGGGAGCTGTTGCACTCTGCGTTGGTTGACCTGAGAAGGGGAAGGGAAGAAAATGTAACCACCATATCAGACATCATCTTGGTTGTTTCCACAAAACAATGCTTCTAGTCCTCATTGTGAACACTACCGTGTATTTTGCTTTATGCTAAAGCAGTGGTTCCCAAACTGGGTCAGGACCCGGTGGGTCCCGAGCCAATTTCAGGTGGGTCACAAAGCACCTAGAGCAGGCATATTGAAACTATGGAGAGGCTGGAAAGGGGGAGGGCTGTGTGGTTGTTTTGCTTGTGTCAAGGTTGTGAATAGGTTCCTTTTTCTTTCTGTTTCACGTTGCTGTTGGGAAAAGGCTGAGAAATTACCCAATTTATTGCTGCTTTCTCAGGAAAGCAGCAGGCTCTGGCATCACAATGACGGCACTTCTGGCCATGACATAGTGGGATATCTGGAAGAAATTCCTGATGGTTAGGGCAGTTGGACAGTGGAACAGATTGCCGAGGGAGGTGGTGGATTCTCCCTCACTGGAGACCTTCAAGCGGAGGCTCGACAGGCACCTGCTGGAGAGGCTCTAGGAGGATTTCCTGCAATAAACAGGGGGTTGGACTAGATGACCTTGTGGGTCCCTTCCAACTCTGTGATTCTGCCTACCTCCACCACTTGCCCGTCTATAGCAATATGAAAGTCCAGTTTCTCGCTGGACATCCAGATCTCCACCCGGCTCACGAAGGACACCCGGGCACGACCCCGGTTCCGATTCTCGGCGACCACCTGGAAGGAAAAGGGAGAGGCAGTGCGGCAGGTCCTCGAGACCTCGTAGGCGCATGTGCCCTGAAAGTGCGCCACGGCCCCATCAAAGGTGAAGTAGTGAGGGTCGCCCGTCACGGTGCAGGTGGTCAGCTGGCCGTGGCAACCCCGTCTCCCATCCTTCACGACGCACTGCTGGCCAGGCGGACAGGTGGCTGGAGCGCAGCGGAAATCCGACGGGCCCTCACAGCGGCACCTCTCATGGCAACCGGCGAGCCAGATCCTGTCCCCAATCTGCAGGAACAAGAGAAAGAAAGCAATTCACGAGGGTAACAGTGTTCGGTTCATGTGATACGTTATGGGAGATGTCTCTGTTGGTCCTGTCTAGCGTAAAAGTATGTGGCAGATGATAACGTTGCAGTAGCGCAGTGCTATTCAAGCTGTGGGTTGCAGAGGCGGATCTACAGGGAGGGCAGAGCTCTAAGTGTTGCAAGAAGCCTTACCCTGTCATGTAAATCCCTCCTCTCCTTTGCTGCTGTAGCCAGTAAGCAACGCCAAGATGCTGCTTTTCCCTGTGAGGATTGGCTAAAACGGAGCAGGAGAGGAGTGATTTCCACTGCAAGGTAAGGCTTCTTGCAAAACTTAGAGCTTTGCCCTCCCTTAGATCTGCCTCTGGTGGGTTGGGACCCACTTGGTGGGTCGTGACCTGATGTCAGGTGGGTCCTGGAAAGCTGGGAGCAGCCATCTTGGCTGCAGGCCTCACTCTTGCTATGTTCCTTTTGTGAGTGTTCACGGCTTGAATTTTCCAGTGAGAGGTTGTTGTTTTTTTAAAAAATGTGTTTAATTCAGTGCTTTTCCCTAATATTTTGTCCTAATCTTGCTTTCTGTCAGGGATGCTTCATGGTTGGACATGAGCCACATTAGTGTTTCGAATCTTCCGGTTAAGGATACAGCAGAGCCTCTAAATATAGCACAGAAGATTAATTGAGCACAAGCTTAATTTAATGTTAATTACATTACAAAATGCCTGGCTTTGCTCTCTCTTGCAGACGGAGGAGGTCTGTAATTAAACTACACACACACACACACACACACACACACACACACACACACACACAGAGAGAGAGAGAGAGAGATGGACTCAGCGAAAGCAGGGAAAGCAATCCTCAGGATTGTGCCACAGCCAGGACAAAGGGGAGTATTCCAGTGGTGTCATTCAAATGATTTAGGAACAGGAACTCACTTTTGATTGGCACTTGTCGGGAACCCGGAACCAGCCATGGAGCCCGTTAGGATCCGGAACGCCCATTCTGGTCCGTTCCCCCTGAATGACATCACTGCCTTCGCCCCCCTAGGAATCCGGAGTCGCTCCCTTTAACCCTCTGAGTGCCGGTCAACCAAGAAGAAAAGCTCTTTGCAGAGGAATTGGGAGGGGGGAGGGGGGAGAGTGAAGTGGGCGGAGTCAGCCCTAATTTTAACTAGTGGAACTGAGTTCCCCCACGTTCCCCCTGCATGACATCACTGATCTGGGGTCTCTCTACACCTCCCAGGAAGCTGGCAAGTATAGAAACCCCCTTTCATCCCTGCCTGCCATGTAATACGGGGGGTCGCCTCACTGCCTTTACCCCATCCCTACAAAGACTTAGGTGGTTCCCAACTTCCCTGTAGAAATTTGGGAATGGCTGCCATACAGAATTAGCTGGGTTGAACACCCTGGACTCATTGCGACTTGCCCCTGAGTAGACATGCGGAGAATTGCACGCTTACTCTCTCACACGTGAGCTTAGGATAGAGAATTGCAAGGATAGGGAAGCCTAACCTTGTAATAGTGCCCCTGATGCCTGCAGCCACATTGTTCCTCTGGGATACAGGTGCCCCCACTGCGAAGGTACCCTCTGTTGCAGAAGCAGCCTTCAGAACATGTGTGGCCACAATAGGACTCCATCGAAGAATGCGAGCATAAATTCTGGCAGGGAGACCCACAGAGTTCGTAGTGACTGTTGGCCTGGCAGTTGGAGCCTGTACAAAAAGGGAAACAGTGGGAAATGGAAGACTCCTGGAAGACGGCTGATGTAGCCCAGTGGCTGGAAGACTGAGACGTGAATCTGGACTTCAGGTTTCACTTCTGCCACAAGCTTATTAGGTGGTCTGAGATGAGCCATTCAGAGCACAGTCCTAACCTGGAGTTAGGCTGGCACAGTTAGGGACACTCTAAACCATGATAAGGGACGTGGTGGCGCAGCGAGTTAATCCGCTGTGGCTGGGCTTTCGACCGCAAGGTTGGGAGTTCGAGACTGCGCGACGGAGTGAGCTCCCGTTGCTTGTCCCAGCTCCTGCCAACCTCGCAGTTCGAAAGCACCTAACAAATGCAAGTAGATAAATAGGGACCACTTTGGTGGGAAGGTAACGGCGTTCCGTGTGCTACGGCGTAGAGTCATGCTGGCCACATGATCGGACAAAAACGCCGGCTCTACAGGCTTTGAAACGGAGATGAGCACCGCCCTCTAAAGTCGGTCACGACTAGACCATTCGGTCATGGGGAAACCTTTACCTTTACCTTTAAAGCATGTTTGGACCACTGTCGAAGTCAGAAAGGCCAGCACACAGACATGCACCGTCCTCCCTGACTCCCAGAGTGGTCCAAACGTGCTTTACGGTGGCCCTTGTTCCAGCCAAACTTGGCTGGCCTAACTGTGCCAGCCTAACTCCAGGTTAGGATTGCGCCTTTAGTCTGCACTACAATATGGATGGAGGAATAATAATAATACTTCCTTTACAGGCTGTTGTAAGGATTGCAACAATGCATGTGAGGTGCTTGGAACCCGCAAAACTGCAGGACAAATGCAAAAGAGGGAATGTCCTAAAAGAAAACAGTTGAGATTGATTTTTTTTCCTGGAGAGGTATGTAGCTGATGGAACTCCCTGCCTCATGATCTTCATTTTGCCGGCTGAACACTTTTTTTTTCCTCCCATCAGGACAGAAGGAACAAAACGCAGTTTGGGAGATGACTTTGGAGGCATTGTTTCTGCCAGCTGGTTATAGAACCCAGGAGGTGTGAGAAATGGAATTCAAAAGGGCAAAGGACAGAGCAGTCGCCGTTTCTACTTACGGCAAAAAGTGCCTTGCCTCCAGGGCCGGAGTGTGACGTTTGCAGTCTGGCAGGCTGAGACGTATGTTTGAATGGACTGGCAGAGGATGTCGGTATCCCCAGCAGAGATGTACAGGGCGACAACGCAGTCTGTTAGATAAGGCTGTGGATCCACTTGAGAGTGGCAAGACGCAAAGGGCCCACTGGGGCTCTGGATGATCCAGCACATGGATTTCGACCGGAGGAGACGAGCCCCATCCACGAATGCAGTAGAAGAGACAACAGAGTCCTCAACCCCAGCAGGAAATGTTGTGCCCCAAACCTTCACGAAGTTCAAGGCTTCCTCCACTGTGCTGCCATTGCGCATTGGAAAAACATCGCCGGTTCCTCCAGTGATGTTCCCACACAGCCCACATGTCTGACTTTGGTATTTAGCAGGGAGCCTGAGGATGAGACTGTGGGCCAGGTCATAGCTCACCATCAGGCCAAAGTCCATTTTTATGACCACGTAAAAGCCCTGCTCAAAAACAGTCACTCCTAGTTGCCGAATTCTCACCGGGAGGTTCACCAGCACGCCGTTGATCTGTAGGAATGGAAACAGCAGTGGAAAATGCTTTATCCTGGAAAATGGATCTCTCAAAGTACCCACAGTCCTGGACAACGCAACCACACCACAAAGCAGTTCTGGGAAGCCCAGCCACTGGAATTCAGCTGCACAGAGGAAATGGGCAGGTCGTGGAGAAGGCTGCACTTGTGTGCTTAATAGCACAATCCTAACCTGGAGTGAGGCCGGCACAGTTAGGCCAGCAAAGTTTGGCCGACACAAAGGAGACCGTAAAGTGCATTTGGACCACTTTTGGAGTCAGAGAGGTCAGCACACAGAAGTGCGCCATCCTCTTGGACTCTGAGAGTGGTCCAAACGTGCTTTACAGAGGCCCTTGTGCCGCCCAAACATTGCTGGCCTAACTGTGCTGGCCTAACTTCTGGTTAGGATTATGTGCTGTCTTCTCCGGCCACATTTGCATGGCCACTACAGCCCCACCTACAAGCCACTTTCTCAGACATATGTTCACGAAGAAGCCTGGAACCACATGTGCCTTGGATCCAGGGACCAGGGTTGGGGCAACCCACTCTGCTATAAAGCTGCTCATTTGGTACACAACAGCAGTAGTGGTCGTACCATTTACTCGAGGGGGGGTGTCCTTAGGAAGGGACAGCCTAGGGGGCAGCACTTGCCACTGAACTGCTGTCTCCGCCACCATTGCCTTTTGAGGGCTGGGCAGGCTGTGCGAGATGCCCCATTGGCCTCTAGAAGCATTTGTTGGAAAATCAGAAGGGCTTAAAGCCCCGCCCCCCTGCAAGGAAGGTTGGGGGCAGCAGTCAATGCAGGGGGAGTGGCAGTCTGTGGTCCTGGCCCCAGGTGGAGAATGGGCCAGGGACACGACTGTGCAACAGTTACTGATGCTAGCATCTTTCAGCTCCCAGCGATTCCATTGCTGGACAGCTCCTTGGCTCTTGGGAAGCCTTCTCTCCTGAAATGCTGGACAGCTCTGCGGATTTGCAGGTGAGGCTGATTTCTGAGCTGCATCACAGCAGTGGTCAGAATTAAGCAGGTGGTACAAGACGTGGTGGTGCAGCAGGTTAATCCGCTGCTGCTGGGCTTTCCGACCGGAAGGTTGGGAGTTCAAGACTGTGCAACGGAGTGAGCTCCCGTTGCTTGTCCCAGCTCCTGCCAACCTAGCAGTTCAAAAGCACCTAAATGCAAGTAGATAAATAGGGACCACTTCAGTGGGAAGGGAACGGTGTTCCATGCGCCTCGGCATAGAGTCATGCTGGCCACATGACCACGGAAGCTCATCCTCGGACAAAACGCCGGCTCTACAGGCTTTGAAACAGAGATGAGCACCGCCCCCTACAGTCGGTCACGACTAGACCATTCAGTCATGGGGAAACCTTTACCTTTATAAGACATTGCATATGAAATGATACCTAAGCGGTTTTTATTCCCAGCAGAAAAACTGCTGCACTGGCCATATATCTTCCAAGCATGACAACAGTTTGCTATATCTCAGTCAGTTGAATTTGAGCCCAGTCAGCACACACACCCCCAAAGCACATACAGAGTCTCACGGCTCTCTTAATTCTCTCCATGACCATGCTTCCTTTGTCCTCACCTTGACTGTCCCCCGAAGTCCTCTCTGCAGATGGATCTGAGTATTGTTCACCAGCACAAGCACTTCCAGTATCTCAGAAAAAGGATGGCTGGGCTGCTTCTCGTTCTTCACCTCCACCCGGAAAGATGGTAGAGACTTGGATTCCCCGCGTCGTTCAGCCAAGATGTATCTGGCCATGCCCCGGAAGCTGTATTGTTGCCCAGCAAATGTGGTATAGTGGAGAAACCCAAAAACACGACAGGTGGCAGCTGACTGCCTGTGGCACCCATACACACCCTTCTGGAGTCCGCAGAGCTGTCCAGAACCACACGAGTATCCAACAGCTTCAATGGCATGGATGGAGCCATTGCAGAAGAACATCTTCTTGCAGTGTCCTCCTTCCCTGAAGAAGGTTTCCCCATCCAGGTAGTATCGGCCCTGGTCACTGCAGCCACACTGCTTGGGAGGCACACAGTCGGTGCCACTCAGCACAAACCCGGGTTCACACTGGCACCCCTCTAAGCAGGCTGGTTGGCATCTCTTGGGGCCGTCTGGTTGGGCACAAGAGGCAGGGCACGGAGATCCACAGAGGACATACCTGCTGTTCGGTGGGCAGGTCAACTCTAAACAAAGAAAACCAAAGAGAACAAGTGTCATTTAGAACAGTGGTTCCCAAACTGGGGGTTGGGACCCACCAGTGGGTTGCGAGCCAATTACAGGTGGGTCCCAAAGCACCTAGAGCAGCCATATTGAACATGATGATAATGGAGGCAGCCGAGCTATTACACCTGAAAAGGGTGTAATAGAAGTGGAGCCTGAGGTGCACCTGCCCCGGGCGCTACGCCAAGAGGGGTGCAATTTTTTCCCCCTCTGCCAGTGCCTTCTCCTCCATGGTTTCTGGCTTCTCCAAAGAAGGAGTTGGTGTATGAAAGGATGCCCTTTCAGGGCGGAGCCCCCACAGGAGAAGGAATGGGGAATGGCAGCCAGATCTGGTGCAGCCACTGCCAGAACCTCCTCCTCCTCCAGGTTGAACCTGGAAGTGATGTCACAATGTCACGGGATGATGTGCCATCACTGCCCCAGTTGCCAGGGGTGTTCGATATGCCCCTGTTTCAGACGCACATCGAGCATAGGTTGTCCACTGAAAATTGCCTACCACATCCCACAATGGCCCTCCAGGGCCGAATGTTGATGCCTCGAGCTTGGCAACACTGAGCGTAACTGCGCAGCGCCTCGCAGAGGGTCTTGTGGTTGCCCTGGTTTCTGCACATGTCCCTGACGCAGGTTTCTGAGTGCACAAGAGCGGCTGCTGGGCTGTCACAGTCTTTGAGCGGTCCGTTCACGTCACTGATGACTCCGCAAGAAATCTGAGATCTGTACTGGGCCAGTTGGGTTTTGTTGCAGGTGGCCACGGGCTCGACGGCCATGCAATGGAATGGAGATTGGGGATCCTTCCAGCTCTGGCTGAAAGTGACCGTGTCATGAACCAGGGAGCCATTGGGCATCCTGAAGTCATCATACTGGTTCCCATTGAAGTCTCCCCCAAGGCCACAGAGGGAGCCGGAATATGCCTCCGGAACAGAAACAGACACATAATCAGACCAGTCGTAGGCAACCGCGAGGCCGAAATCAGTTTGAACGATGGCAGAGGAGCCTCTATAATAGGCATAGACTTTCTCTGAGTCAAGGAGGAGAGGCAGGTTGAGCCACACGCCATTCGCCTAGAACAAAAGACAGATGCCTTGATCAATATTCTTACAAGACTGGGCTTATGATTATGGACAGGGCTGGTCTTAGAAGCTGGGGGCCCAATTGCAAGGGGGGCCTGCACAGACAAGGTTTGTAGAATCTCAGAGCGCAATCCTCACCTGGAGTTAGGCCAGCACAGTTAGGCCAGCAAATGTGGCCGGCACAAGGCCACCGTCAAGTATGTTTGGCCCACTCTTGGAGTCAGAGAGGCCAGTGCACAGACGGGCGCCATCCTCCCTGACTCCAAGGGTGCTCCAAATGAGCTTTATGGTGGCCCTTGTGCCGGCCAAACTTTGCTGCCCCAACTCCAGGTTAGGCTTGTGCTCTCAATCTTATACACATTTGCAGCCCAATCTGAAATTGCCTGGCCCCAGTAGGCACAGTGGTTGCAAAACAAACTACTAACTACTAACTGCATGAAAATGCAAGTAGAGAAATAGGGACCACTTCAGCAGGAAGGTCATGACGTTCCGTGTGCCTTGACATATAGTCATGCCAGCCACATGACCACGGAAACTTGTCCTCGGACAAACGCCGGCTCTTTGGCTTAGAATTGGAGATGAGCACCGCCCCCTACAGTCAGTCACGACTAGACCATTCAGTCGTGGGGAAACCTTTACCTTTTCACTAACCACTAACTACAGGGAGACTTACTTCTAAGTAAACCTTCCTAGGATTGCACTGTGACTTTTGGAGAGACGGGAATAGAAAAATGTTAGAAAGACAGGGTCATTTTCAGCAAACCGTACCGTGCAATTCTTACCTGTATTTTGCCATATTGTCCTGCTGCCATTGTAATTTGTTGCCCGTAGACCTTCAGCTCCACCAACCTCGGCTGGGTCACCGCAATGGAGCCGTTGTGCGCATTCAGGACTTTGACCGTGAAGCCTGGAAGCTTGCCTGGAGGACCACAATACCTGCTCAGGGTGTACCTGCAGGCTCCTTGATGATCAAAGACCGCCCCGTCGTAGGTGACGTAGTGAGAGTCGCCATATGCCCACATGGTACCGAACATCATGGGGTAACAGCCTCGCCTTTCGTCCACCACTTTGCACATCTCCAGCACCCCACAAGCATATTCCTGGCATTCCATGGTGCGCGCGGGACGCCTGCAGGTGCACCTTTTGCCGCATGTGTCAGTCAGGATCACTTCTGCCCCCAGCTGGTAGTAGCGTCCGTTCAGTGTGCAGCCACACTGGCTCAGGGGCACGCAGGTGCCAGCGTTCAGGACATACCCTTCTCGGCAGAAGCACCCTGCCACGCATGGCTTTGTGCAGTGCGCCGGCGCATTGAGCTTGGCGCAGGAAGCTGGGCAGGCTGTGCCACAGAAGTCATAGTAGTTGTTGGCTGGACAGATGAAACCTGCGGAGGGGGGGAAGGAACATTTGCTTGGAAACCATTTATGGTTGCTTAGAACTCTGTTGATCTTTTCATGGCTTTTGTTGATAACAAAGGGTTATCAACACACCTTGGGAACTCCCAGGGTCTGGGGGAAAGAGACTCCTGATGCTGTCTCTAGGCAGAAAACAGTAGCTGGGGCGCCACATTTTAGTGGGCAGGAGGTTTAGTTGAGAGGGTTAAAGCCTCCATTTGCCCGAAGACAAGATCCGAAGGTCGCCAGTTTGACAACACCGGAAGTCTCCGTGAGCGGCAGACCTTGAGAAGTGTGACTGATAAGAGCTGCCTCCAGCTGCCTGTGAGAGAGGAGTTGTGCTGGGCCAGCTGTTTCTTTGGTGGGAGCAGAGAAGCCGTTTATCAGCCAGCAGGAAGGCAAGCGTGTGGCCAGAAAGAAGGACTAGACCACAAAAGTTCCATCTGTATGTTGTTGTAGTTCTTGAAAGATATAACTTGTTTGTAATTTGTAAAAACCCCTTGCGGGTTTAGAGAAATAAAGCCTGCCTATGTAAACTGCCTTGAATTAAAGCCAGAGGAGCAATCTAATGGACAAAGAAAGGCAGTATATAAATACTTGCATTGTTGTTGTTGTTGTTGTTGTTGTTGTTGTTGTTGTTGTTGTTATTTTGACAGAGATTGTCTCCCCTAATGTGCCCTTTGGGAAATCATGTCCAGTGTGCACTGTGCAAATGAGGCTTGCTTTGTAAGACAAGCCAGCACTAGCAGAGCTGCTTTCCTAATGCGCTGTAACATTTCATGCCTGCCGCAATGGGATCTGTGCAGCCTGTCTTAATGCAGCATGCACAAAGGACCTATTTTATCCCATCCTAGAAACCCTCAGCCATCAACAGCTTCAGAAGACTGTAGAATGGGAGGGGAGGAGAAAGAAGGATGTCCAGGCTAGACATCTACTTGATCTCTTCTTGACTTCGTGGTTCTTGCGGGAATCTTGCAGGAGGTATGGTCCTTAACACAATTTCCTTCCTTCCCTCCCTCCTTCTCGTCACAAATCAAGGGAGGTCAAGCAGAGCTCAGGAACAGCAATGAGGTGGGCTATGGCCAAAGCATGCCTTGGCATATCCAGCCTTGAGCTGCAGCACCCCCTGCTGGAAAGCTGAGCAAACCTAGAATCCCATCATGGGGAAAAAAAAATCAGCCATCTCTAGCGGGCACTTGGCTCCTAGAAAAGTCAGCTGGCATTTCCAAATGAGAGCACTACTTACTGCATCCCATCGCCCGTCGCCAGTTTGGCACATTCAGGCCGACGATGGCGCACATCTCATCGTAGGCTTCAATGGCTCCACACAGCATGCGGTTGCCCAGCCCATACTGGCAGAGGTCGTAGACGCAGGCCTTGTAGTAGGGCTCAGGGTTCTCGTGCCAGTGACACTCGGAGAAAGGTCCGGCGTTGTCGAGGAGGATGGCACACAGTTGCTGAAACTCCTTTTGCCTGGGACAAGGGATGAGGTCCGTAGTGCCATTCTTACACCTGAAAGAGTCACATGAATAAAGGACGGAAGACAATTCTGGTTGATCAGAGGTTCAGGATACATGGTGGTAGCCAAAGACAGTTAGCCATGGTTAAGCACCGCTGAATTAATGACAAATGGAAGTCTCATTGGGCTATGCTAGACCCACCAGAAATTGAGTCCCAATGCATCAGATTGGTCCTGACCTGAGCAACACTGTTTGGGTCCTGTTTGAGAAACATGTGCTACTCAATAGAAGGCAGTAGTTTATGTTCATAAAGACCCCTACCCAGTGGTGTCATTCAAATGATTTAGGAACAGGAACTCACTTTTGATTGGCACTTGTCGGGAACCCGGAACCAGCCACGGAGCCCGTTAGGATCCGGAATGCCCGTTCTGGTCCGTTCCCCCTGAATGACATCACTGCCTTCGCCCCCTAGGAACCCCCTAAAGTCGCTCGCTTTAACCCTCTGAATGCCATCCAACCAAGAAGAAAAGCTCTTTGCAGAGGAATTGGGAGGGGGGAGGAGGGGGAGTGAAGTGGGCGGAGTCAGCCCTAATTTTAACTAGTGGAACTGAGTTCCCCCGCGTTCCCCCTGCATGACATCACTGCCCCTACCCTGTTGGGCTGCCGTCTGCTTTCCAGAAATTCCCAAACTCTGCATCATTTCGAGCTGTCACTCCACTGGGCAGAATGTGGTCATCTGTGGTATCGCCATTGAAATTGCCGCACAATCCGCACAACTGATTTTGGTACTCGGGCCCCACACGGATGAACAAGCTACTGGCCCCGTTGAACTGGATCTCGATGTTTGCTTTCGCCTTCACGGTCAGCATGTTTCTTTGCCTGAGGACGATAGCAAGGGATCCAACCTGAGCTGGTAAATGGGTTCTTCTGCCATTGATCTGAACCAAAGGAAAGAAAACACACGTCTATAGCTGTAACTTTACTTCCTCTGAACTCTTGGCTGGGATGTAGCTCTGTCTTGATAGGATTATTCCAGGGCTAGAGAAATCCTGCTTGCCTCAACTTTGTTGCCCTATTCCCTGTTTCTTGCAGATGTTCCTTAGATAGAATTCTGGGAGTTTCAATTGCCTTGAAAAGAAGAAAAAGGATCACCCTTGAATGCTCAAGATTGATTGCTTGTTTGTTTCATGGGAGGATGGTACTATGCAGCAAATCGTAAAGTATGTTTGGACCACTCTCGGAGTCAGAGAGGCCAGCACACAGACATACGCCATCCTCCCTGACTCTGAGAGTGGTCCAAACGCCACTCCCTTGTATCTGGCATTCTGAGATAAAATTCTGAGGTAAAATTCTGAGGTAAATATGAGGTAAATAAAGCAAAGTCTGGCCAGCACAAGGGACACCATAAAGTATGTTTGGACTACTCTCAGAATCAAAGAGGCCAGCACACAGACGTGCCCCATCCTCCCTGACTCAGAGAGTGGTCCAAACACAACTCCCTTGTATCTGGCATTCTGAGGTAAAGTTCTGAGGTAAAATTCTGAGGTAAATATGAGGTAAATAAAGCAAAGTCTGGCCAGCACAAGGGACACCATAAAGTATGTTTGGACCACTCTTGGAATCAAAGAGGCCAGCACACAGACGTGCTGCATCCTCCATGACTCCGAGAGTGGTCCAAACACACTTTACGGTGGCCCTTGTGCTGGCCGAAATTTGCTGGCCTAACTGTGCCAGCCTCACTCCAGCATAGGATTGCCCTCTAAATGGGTTCAAAGCATGGAACCCAATCAAATGCACACATGCGATCGCAACTCACATGGGCCGGTTTGCCTCTCTCCAGAACGATGTGAGCCCTCGAGCGGCTGGTCCAAACCCAGATTTCCACGCGGTAGACAAAGGACACTCTGGGGTTCCGGAAATGTCTGTTGGCAGCCACAATCCGGAAGGAGAAGTCCAGGGAGGAGTTGCAGGTGTGAGAGACTTCGTAGTCGCAGATGCCCTGGAAATGCACCACAGCTCCATCAAAGGTGAAGTAGTGAGGGTCCCCCGTCACGACGCAGGTGGTCAGCTGGCTGTGGCAGCCCAGCCTTCCGGCCTTCAGGGTGCATCGCTGTGTTGGGTCACAAGTGGCGGCAAAACAGCGGAATTTGCCATGGGGGTCACAGATGCATTTTTCGGTGCAGCCAGGAAGCCAGACGTGCTCTCCAACCTATCAGTGAAAAAGAAAAGAGGAATGGCCATCAACAATTGCGTCCATCCAAAATAATTGGATTGGGTTCCTCCCTGTTCTCTGAGACCATCAGAACTTTGAGCCCATTCATTCATTCATTCATTCATTCATTCATTCATAAGAACATAAGAAGAGCCCCACTGGATCAGGCCAAGGCCCATCTAGTCCAGCTTCCTGTATCTCACAGCGACCCACCAGATGCCCCAGGGAGCACACAAGACCACAAGATGCTTGCATCCTGTTGCCACTCCCTTGCACCCGGCACTCTGAAGTAGCCTACTATTAATGTAAGGAGGTTGCACAATCCATCATGGCCTATTAATGTAAGGAGGTTGAACATCATGGCCTGTTCAATCCCCTTTTAAAGGCAGGTAGGCCAGATGCCATCATCACCTCCTGTGGCAAAGAGTTCCACTCAATGAATGAGAGTTTCATTCATTCATTCATTCATTCATTCATTCATTCATTCATTCATTCATCTAAGTTCCATCTCTAATGTATTAATTTAAACGTTAAATGTAAATTTATTTATCTATTTTTCTGGCTCTCGACACCGTGCCAGATATTTGATGCGGCCGTCCCCCGTATTAGCATATGTGCAATGCTTAAAAACAACAACAACAACAACAAAGAAAGAAAGAAATCGATGCATTTAACTTCTTGGGGGAACTGGAGATGCAACTCACTTGGTAGTAGCGTCCGTCATGCTCACAGCCACACTGCTTGGATGGAACACACTTGCGGCTGCTCCACAAGTATCCGTCATCACAGAAACAGCCTTCTGAACATGTGGGCTCGGAGATATTCTGGAGCCAAGTCCTGGAGCAGAGGCCTTGCCTGGGATTGCCGCAGAGCTCATAGTGACTATGCTTTGGGCACTGAAGATCTATAGGGGAAAAGGATCTGATTAGCGAGGCGGTGGCCGTTCCTGTATCACACACTATCCCAAGACGTATATGAATACTGCAAGATGGATCTGTTGCTAGATCAATCTTCATTAATTAATTAATTAATTAATTAATTAATGATAATTAATGATAATTAATAAAGATAATTAATTCAGACCTGGAATTAACTAAAACTTGCTTTAATTGCACATCTGACCCATCCAGTTAGCAACAGAGGCTTTTAAAAAAAAAAACTTGTGTACAAAGGGCTTAGGCTGAAGCAGAGGTTAACTGTTACACCTGGGATATCGGAAGTTAGCATTAAGGCAAGTGTGCTTCTGAGCATGTACAAAGTACCTTCAGTTAGCCCATCCCTGAGGCCAACATAAAGCCCAATCCTATGCATGGAAGTAAGTCCCATGATAGCCTTGAGGCCTTGGTAGATACAAAATTTCCCGAAGCTTTTTCTATTATTAAAACCAAATTGTTTCAGTTTGAATTCGACCATTTCCATACTCTCCTTAATCCTACTTGTTCTCCGATTTTTTTTTGGTTTATCCCCTGCGTTAGCTAAACCATTTAATTATTTTACCTTATTAACTAAACCAAGTATGCGAAGAGCTTTTCTGTTGGCCCAATTAAACATATTTCCTTCTGCCCTCCACTATGGTCATTTTGCCAATATTCCATCTGTTGATAGATTATGCCTTTTCTGTCATACTTCTGTTGACTCTCTAGACCACATTTTGTTTAGTTGCCCAGTTCACACCCTCCGACGCCAACTTTATTTGGAACCATGGATATCGTCTCTATCTTTTCTTTTTCCCAATCTTCTACCTATTTTCCTCAGCGATTATTATCCCCCCTCCCCCGATTACCAATGCTGTAGCCAATTTTCTTAGTGAGATAATGAACCTAACCTTAACCTTTTAATTTAATAGTTGCGGCTGTTTATGTCAATATTTCTTGTATGCCAATAAAGGTATTTATTGACTTGACTTGACTTGAAGTCCCATGATAGTCAATGTGGCTTACTCGTTGGTCTGTGCGGATAGGATTGCAGCCTGAGGGGGTTGCCTCTGGTGTTTTAGACGGCCAGGAATAGGGCCTTCTCGGTGGTGGCTCCCTGACTTTGGAATGCCCTCCCCTTAGAATTAAGAACTGCTCCCTCTTTGGCAATATTTCGGCGGGGGCTGAAGACCTTTTTATTTCAACAAGCTTTTAATTGTTGACAGGCTGGCTGGTTGTTTACACTCTCTCTATATATTTTAGGATCCACGGGACTTGTTTTAAATTTTTAGTTATTTTAATATTGTTTTTAATCATTGTTTTTAGTTGTTAACTGTTATTTTAATGTATTTTTTTATTGTTGTAAGCCGCCTTGGGTGCCCAAGGGGCAGAAAGGCGGGATATAAATTAAATTTATTTATTTATTTATTTATTTATTTATTATTATTATTATTATTATTAATATTATTATTATTATTATTATTAATAATAATAATAATAATAATAATAATAATAATAATAATAATAATAATAATAGATTGACAGGAGATGCGAGCTTCGATCTACCCACCCATCTCCACGGCTGTTCCTCTCCCCACTCCCTAGTTTTGAACACTCACAAAAGGAATATCGCAAGAGTCAGGTCTGCTGTTTCCAAGGCGGCTGCTCCCAGCTTTTGGGGACCCACCTGACATCAGGTCGTGACTCACCTAGTGGGTCCCGACTCGCAGTTTTAACAACACTGGATTACAGCATCCCTGAGATACATACCGCAGAAGTCCGGGCTCCTCCAGGCTGAAATGCTCACATTTGATCTCTGGCAGGCTGCGGCGTACGTCTCAATGGAACGGCACAGAGTACCGGAGTCCCCTCGAGAAACGCAGAGGTCAAAGACGCAATCGGACAAATAGGGCTCGGGGCTAATTCGAAGGTGACAAGAGGCAAATGGTCCATTGGGGTCCTGGACGATCCAGCATTTGAGTTTGGCCTGAGCGAGCTGCTCCCCCTCTGGGCACGCTGGGGAGGCATCAGGGGAGTCGTCATCGCAGCCGGGAGAAGCCCCCGATTTCCAACTCGCCGCAAAATGGAAGATGTCCTCACTCGAGGAGTGGCCTCGCGGCAGCAAGTCGTCGGCAGCGACGCCATTGAAGTCCCCACACAGCCCACAGGTTTGGCCTGTGTATTCAGGGGGGAGGGTGACGGAGAGGCCCTGGGCTGGGCCATAGCTCACAGTGAGACCAAACCTGGTTTGCAGTATGGTGCGCATCCCATGCTGATAAATGACAGTGTCTCCTCGGCCGAGATTGATCGGGAGGTTCACAATGGCTCCGTCGACCTGGGCGAGAGAAGCAAATTCAACAGACCAGTAAGAGAGACGGCTGGATAGTCAGGAAAAAAAA
>JAJKFI010000022.1:7791596-7823028 GCA_029204185.1 Lerista edwardsae
AAAAAAGGCACTGCAGAGGGCTTTGGGGACGGACAGTGGGGAGGAAATTAGCGAGGGCTGTGATTCTCGGCATTTCGTGAGCCCCGTGTCCGCAAACACCGAGTTGTGCCCTCTGACAGAGGCAGAAAGAACAGCGATGGGGGGTCCCACTGACAGCCTCCCTCCGTATACCAGCCCACTCCCCGAGGAAGCCCCCTTTGCTGGTCCCACGGCTCCACCTGACCCAGCCGATGTCCCCTTGCCCATGGATGAGGACATTCCAAACAAAATTTACCCTGACCTGTCAAAATGGAAGAAGAATAGAGAGGGAGCCTATGAAGTCCCACCAGATGCGCGTCCCCCGCGAATGAGCTCAGAGCATTGGGATGATCGGGAGTTGTTGGAAAATAGGGAGAGAGCAAAGAAGCAGGTACTGAGGCGGGAATGCAATTGGAAGGATGCGGAGGAGTGGTTGATGGCGCGATATGGGGAAAGAGGACGGTGGAGTCCCTGGGAAAAAAGGGAGTTGGGAGCGCCCCTATCGCCCGGAGAGGAGGAGAGAATAAGGACACAGGAATTGTTGGAAGAATGGGATGAGCGAAGAGAAAGGGACAAGAAAGATACTCAGAAGGGCCCGGAGGGTGGAGGCAGGTTCCGCGGAATGAGACGTTTGACAGGGAACCCCCTCCCTTCCTGGGATTCGGCCCCGCCAGAGAGAGACGAGACGTTCGATCATAGAAAGCGGTGGCGAGCGGTGATACAGAATGCGTCATTAGAGGGAGATTTGACAATGCAACCGATCATGATGCCTGTGGTGAGACGGGGCAATGCACCAGAATGGGTGTCCTTTGACTGGAACATGATTAATAAAATTCAAAAGAACATAATGGACTATGGCACAGACAATCGTCTGGTGAGGCAGCAGATCGGGACTTTGTTAACTCATACTGACTTGGTGCCTTACGATATTAAATTGTTGATGGAGACGTTGTTGACCCCTACTCAGAATATGTTGTTTTTGCAAAAATGGGAGCAACGACTGGAAGCAAAAATGATGGAAAATGTGGCTCTTCCCGCTGCTGATCCCCTGTCCACGGCCACCTTGGATATGTTAACGGGAAGAGGGCTGTTCACTGATCCCCAGCGTCAAGCGCGGCTAGCCCCCCGTATTAGAGAACAATCACAGAAGTGTGCTTTGTGGGTATTCGAGCAATTGCCGCAAATGGGCACAGTAAGCCCTCCGTATACTAAGATCGTGCAAGGGGAACAGGAACCGTTTATGCAATTTGTGGACCGAATAAAAGAGGCGGTCGATAAAGCGCCTAATATGCAACCGGAAATCCGAGCCACCATGGTGAAAGAATTGGCTATGCAAAATGCGAACCCTACTTGCAAACGACTTTTGGCCCAATTACCAGTGGGGGCGACCCTTGTGGAAATGATTGAAGCCTGTGCACGGGAGCGCTTAGTGTGGGAGGAACAGAAGGCGCAGATTCATAGTGTTGCGCTGGCTGCCGCTCTAAAACAAATGATGCCAGCAGGGCAAAACGATCAAAGCAAAGGGCCAGTGTGCTTCGGTTGCCGCCAGTCTGGCCATATCCGGAGAAACTGCCCCAACCGGGCGACCCAAAACAACCAAGGGGTGCGCCAGACACCCGCCCCCCAGGGAGAAGTAAAATTTCAGGGGAACTGCAATAGATGCGGCAGGTTGGGTCACCGGGCGGCAGAATGCCGATCTACATTCCACAAAAATGGCTCACCGCTGACGGGAAACCGGCAGAGCCGCGGGGGGAGCGCGGACAACAAATACTCCTCCAACCAAACCTCAGCCGGTCAGATGTGCCCCGTGGCTGCCCCCACAGTCCCCGCGCCACCACAAGTAGGTCCGCCAGCATGGAACTGGCAGCAGCCAGCACAATTACCTTAACTACCCCTGATGTGGTATACGTGCCCACCGGTGTGTATGCCCCCTTGGGGGAAGGACTTTCTGCTTTGTTAACAGGACGATCTTCAACGAGCAGGCGTGCACTGATGGTCATTCCTGAATGTGTGGATGCGGACTTCCGAGGAGAAATCAACGTCATGGTACGAACATGGGCACCTCCCGTTGTGATTGTTGCCGGTGATAAAATTGCCCAGCTGATTCCATTCCGAAAAACTGTGCCGGCGACCCTAGATCTACCCCAGCAACGAGGCTTCAGCTCCACGGGCGTGCAAGCGGTAACTATCGCCTTTGCTGCACCCCTGACGGAAGATCGCCCGCTCAGAGAAGTCACCATAGAGGGACCCAGCGGAATTCGGATAAGGGTGCCCGCGATGATGGACTCTGGCGCGGACGCGACGGTTGTCCCCCTGCAAGCCTGGCCCCCAGAGTGGCCAATGGAGCCAGCAGCAGCCGTGACTGGAATAGGGGGCACAACGAATCATCAAGGAACATTTCAAGCAGCCTGCCGGCTTGCTATTTCAGACAACGAAGGACACGTTGCGCAAGTCACTCCGTACGTTTTGAACACACATTTGTGGCTGCTGGGACGGGACGTTCTTTCGCAATGGGGAGCTATGATAGTCACCCCGCCTTTTCAGCAGCGGTCACTGGCAGCGCCTCCGCGCCCACATTACAACTAACTTGGACTACATCAGAGCCTGTTTGGGTGAGCCAGTGGCCGCTTCCAGCGGAGAAACTTCAACATTTAAAAGAGCTTGTTCAGGAACAATTGGATCAAGGGCACATTCGCCCTTCCACCAGCCCCTATAATACTCCTGTATTCGTTATTAAAAAGAAATCGGGGAAATGGCGCCTGCTCCAGGACTTGAGAGCTGTCAATCGAATTATGCAACCTCTGGGGGCGCTACAGCCAGGGATGCCGTCCCCGAACATGCTCCCAAGGGGATGGGATTTGGTTATTATCGATCTTAAAGACTGTTTTTTCACAATTCCTCTGCACGAAGCTGACTGTCAATATTTCGCTTTCTCAGTACCTGAGGTTAATCTGAGGGGACCCACTCAAAGGTTCGAGTGGGTCGTCCTCCCACAAGGCATGAAGAACTCGCCCTCCATATGTCAATGGTATGTGGATAAGGCATTGGCGGATTGGAGGAAGCGGTACCCCCAAACTTTGGTCTATCATTATATGGATGATATTCTGTGCTGTGATCCGAACGAAGTAACATCAGGCATGTTGCAAGACCTTCAGATACAGCTATCCCGTTTTGGACTTCGCATCGCACCTGAAAAAGTCCAACGAACGGCACCGTGGAATTACTTAGGACTGACAATATTTCCAGAAACGGTAGTCCCGCAGAAAACAAAGATACGAACGGACTGCTTGACTACGATAAACAACCTCCAACAGGTCTTGGGAGACATTCAGTGGCTTCGCCCGCGAGCAAACATTACTACGCAAGAATTGCAGCCACTGTATTCCCTCCTGCAGGGAGCTAAAGCAGTCACGGACCCTTGTGAGTTAACTTCTGAGGCTAAGGAAGCCTTAAGAACAATTGAGAGCAAGATTATGCACGCATCATCACAGCGGTTTGACCCGACCCTTCCTGTCAACTTGTATGTCTACGGCACCCAGCTGCCCATTGCAGTTATTATTGGACAACACGAAAGCACCAAGCTAAATATCCTGGAATGGGTACATGCTTCTCTACCCCAAAAAACAGTCACCGCATTCTTTGACAGCTTAGGACAAATGCTACTGAAGGCAAAGCAGAGGACCATTCAAATGACTGGGCAGCTGCCTCAAGCAATTCACCTCCGTCTCACTGACTGTTCCACGGAAAACGTCATAGAAGCCATGCAACAATCAGTCACTTTCGCCCTGGCAGTGGCTGACATTCCCATTGATCCGCATTTGCCCGCCGACCCCCTCTTCTCAACGAATTTACCGCTACAGTGGCGCCCTTTGCGACCAGATCAACCGATACTCGGTGCAAAGACTTTATTTGCAGACGCTAGCGCCAAAACACAGACATACGGCTATGCATGGAAAGAAAAAGGAGTCTGGAAGACCAGTGTGCATACTGCTCACGGATCGGCACAACAACTAGAGCTTCTGGCCACGCTAAAAGTATTCAAGGATCATCCTGAAGAACCTATCAACGTGGTAGTGGATTCATTGTACGTGCATGGCATTTTGCTGAAATTACCCTTTGCTCTACTGCATTTTCACACAGATAGCAAGATCAGCACTACCCTCCTAACTTTGCAACATTGCATCGTACTTCGAACGCACCCATACTGGACCACTCATATGCGCAGTCACCAGTCTCTACCTGGCCCATTTGCTGCAGGGAACAACGTGATTGACACCAGCGTGAGCCAGGTCTACGCGTGCCAGCTGCCTAGTCAGTCTCACCAGTTTTTTCATCAGTCGGCGAAAACACTGTCAAAACAATTCAAAATTCCTTTGACGACCGCGCGAGGGATTGTCGCCTCCTGTCCAGACTGTGCACGACTTCCTCCTCTGCAGTCCCAGGGAGCCAACCCCCGAGGCACTCAAGCCCTGCAGCTTTGGCAGACCGATGTTACTGAACTTCCAGCATTAGGGAGGATAAAGTTCTTGCATGTTTCCGTTGATACCTATTCACATGCTGTTTGGTGTACCCCTGCCACGTCCACCGCGGCAAAGGCTGCCATTCAGCATTGGCTTCAAGCTTTCGCGGTCTTGGGAAAGCCCGACGCAATTAAAACTGACAATGCCCCTGCGTATCATGCAAATTCTGTAGCCCAAGTCATGAGTCAATGGGGGGTAAAACATGTTTTTGGTACCCCTTATAACTCTACTGGCCAAGCGATCATTGAACGTACACATCAGGATGTTAAAAGATATATTTCCCTCTTTTTAAAAGAAAAGGGGGAGATAGGCATTCTTGGGGCAGTGGCTAAAGCCATGTATGTCTTAAACTGGGTAAATGTGAGACCAATTTTACAAGATAAGCAACCTATTTATTTTCACTTTAGTAAAGCAAGTAACGAATTTTCTGCGGAGGTGCTGGTGGAGTGCTTCGATCCACGAAGAAATGCATGGGGGGGACCATGTCAGTTAATAACGTGGGGAAGAGGGTATGCTTGTATCTCAGCAGGAGATGGATCGCGATGGGTTCCTGCGAAATGGGTACGTCCACACCTGCCTCCTCTTCCTCGTGAGCCTTCAGAATCTACCGGAGAGCAGAGCAGCGATCGAGACGCAGCATCTGCAGATGGGGAAGCAGAACCTGTGGATGACACTGGCAGAACGACTGAATCAGACCCACATGTGCCTGGCGATGACGGCGGCGGGTGATCCGTTTCGATCCTGCATGATAGGAGTACCCATGACCCCGCAAGAATTGCGGACTGAGCTACGGTTGTATATAGACTCTTCTCAGGTGTCTTCAGAATGTAAAGTTTCACAAAACACACACTGCACGTGCATCTGTGACAACATTTCCAAAGAAATGCGGTGGCCGTTTTATAGGGCCACCTGTCTGCTGAGTAGTATAGTTAGAGCCCTGAATCAGATCCCACAAGATCCCCCGGAAGAGATCGACCTGTTGTGGTCAGTTCCCCCGGGGATAAAACAAAATGTCACTCAGCTTGAAGGCTGTTCCTCCACTGGAAGACCGATGGATTTTGTAAATGGCACCGGCATGATAGCCTTCGATGGTGCCGCATACTATCAAAGCATAACCCCAGGCAGACCCACCTGGGAGCAATACACCAATATTACTGGGAGCAATCTATGGCATGCTGCCATTCATACCCGGCCGGCATATGTCAATCTAAAAATTCTCACTCCCCGAGCATTGCCACCTGGGGTGTTTTTAATTTGTGAAAACCGTGCATTTACTGGGATACCCTGGCGACCGGTCGGGGGCCCGTGTTATATTGGTAAGCTTGTGTTTTTAAACTTAGACACGGTAAACATGACTGTTGTGCAGAATCTCACCAAAACAAGAATCAAGCGTGATATTGCCTCGCCTGCTGATTGCAATGATAAGGTAGAACTTAGCAGCACCACTGCCATTGTCTTTGCGTCTTGGCTCGCTCCTGGAGTTCAAGCAGGAATTAACGCAGACCAGATACGCCGGCTGGCGTGCTGGGCTAGAAATCAAATGAATATAACTGCTAGCGTTCTCGCGGATATAGCCATGGATGTCAGGGGGGTGCGCCGAGCAGTTTTACAGAACCGGGCTGCTATCGATTATTTACTTGCAATTCATAACCACGGATGTGACGAACTGGAGGGTCTGTGTTGTTTTAATCTTTCCGATCACTCAGATTCCGTTGTCAGTAAACTCAAAAGGCTAACGCAAAACTTGCAAAAAATCCGGATCCAGACCGACCCCGTGGCAGACTGGTTCCACTCACTAGGATTGCCAGCCTGGCTGCTACATATGCTTCAACCAGTACTGATGATAGCAGTCATATGTATCTTGATGTGTTTGTTTGGACCTTGCTGTTTTCAATGTATCCAAAATGTTGCTTTTAAGACTTCCGAGCAGATGTTTAAAAGAAAAGGGGGAGATGTTGTGGAAAGGTTGGTTTTTGCTAAGGACTGTGGGATTGGGGAAACATGGGCTAGAACAAAGTAGAAGTCCGCTGCAATCAACTAACCCTTGCGCGACACGGCTGACCCTTGCGCAACACGACAACACACGGAACAAGGAGATCGGAAATGGAGCAGCCTGCGCTGATCCGGCCGGAAGATTGAGAAAGCGCTAAGACGGAAAGAAGATTGTAAAAAGTTAATGAAACCCTTAAACCCTTAAGCTTGTTAGCGAAACCCTTAAGCTTGTTAGCGAGACCGTTTAAGCTTGTTTGCCGGTTTTACCGATCGGATAAGCTCGTTAAGCTTGTTTGCAAGGTGTTAATTGAAACTTGCCGGGTTAATGATGAATGACATGTGCGATGTAACCCTGAGGTATAAATATGGCTTGTGTACAACAATAAAGTAGAACTTATGGATCATATTGGTCTTTGCGTTCTCCCTCGTTGCGCGACTTGGCAGTAGCACCTTCCATGGACATGAAATCACCAACAAGAACTCTTTTAAGCATATCAGACATCATTTGCCTTATGGCCACTTTCTGAGAATTTACCATTAGTGGGCCTGAGGCAACCATCGCAGTTGGCCTAATTGATTGGCCAGCCCAAGGAGTTTAGAAAGTCTTATCAGATGTCCCAAGTGTTAAACAAAGACATTCAGCTTCACCAATAGGCTTCCCGATCAGTATTAGTTCCCTGCAGCAGACAACACTGGAATGTTTCAGAGGTACCTTTAATTGAAGATGGGTGGATAAAAATACTGGATTTAATGGAAACGGATGAAGTTATGACTTTCCTTAAAGAGAAGTCAGTAAAGTTGTTTATGAATAACCAGAAACCACTCATTGACTTCCTGCGTGAGAAGGGGAGTTTTGGTGTAACAAATTATGGACTTGATGAATAGGTGGATGATTTAGACCTGAAATACTTTGCTGGGAATTAAAATAAATGATGATAAAATAAATGATGATAAAAATAAGTATTAAGAGGAAAGAACAAGAAACTGGCTAAGAGACACAATTTTTAATTTGAGAATTATCAATATTTTGTAGAGGATGTAAGAAATTCAGATGTATTACTCCATGCTTGCTGTATATATTCTGAATTTAGTTTTTATTTGTTTTTTATATAGGTGTGAGTCTGTTTTAGTTTGTAATCTAAAAGTAAAATAAAATTGGGGGAAAAAAATAATAGTCCCCTGCAGCAGGAAACGCACAGGGACTCAAAAAACGTTTCCCCAGCAAGCAATGAGGCAATATCTGCGTGAGAAGGAAACCAGACTGGAAAGAGTTAAGCTGCCTCTCCTCTTCCACCCAGCTTGAACTCACAGAGTGCTGCTAACTTCTTGAAGGGACTTGCTCAGAAGATTAAAATGGAGCTGAACATACAGCACACAGTTGGTGTCAGAAAATGCTCTGTCTCGGACACTCATTTAGAGTCCTGCTGAGCAATGAGAGCCCAAGCCTAGGCGTGTCTACTCAGAAGTAAGTCTCGTTATAGTCGATGATGCTTACTCCCAGGTAAGCGTGGATAGGGTTGCAGCCTTATTCCTCCTCTAGCATTTCTAGGCCGGATCGGAACCCTGATTCCAGCAGTAGGTTAACCCCCTCCAAGGTTCTCTAAATAATGTTGTGTAAGGAGGATGGGCTAGAGCGGAAAAGGGGGAATCTTGTACGAAAGGGAGAAGCTGATTTTCATAGCGGTCAATTTGGCATCCCTCCATCCCAGACGTTTGGCCAATCAATCAACAGGTACTTATATACCGCTTTTCAACACAAAGTTCACAAAGCGGTTTGCAGGCAAATAGTAATAATAAAGTTAAATGGTTCCCTGTCCCAAAAAGGCTCACAATCGGGGGGGAAAAAAATGCAGAACACCACCAGCAACAACCACTAGAAAAGACACTGCACAGCGGTGAAGAGGGACAATTGCTCTCCCCTTGCTAAATATAAGAGGAGCACCGCTTGGAAAAGTGCCTCTTGCCCAGTTAGCAAGACCAGCTCTCTCTTCAACCCAACACCCCTGTGCCACCTCACCTCGAAACTCTCCCCTCCGTAAACTTTGCTAGACCGTTCTTTTTAAAGACTGACAAACAGCAGAGCACACATTTGTGTACCTGCGGGAACTCCCTCTTGAATTGCTTTTTTAAAAAATATCCTTTATTAATGATTAATTTTATTTATTTATGTATTTATTTGAAGAATTTATACCCCGCCTTTCCTATGGTGAAGCAAATGGTTTACAGAGAACAAAACAAAATACAATGTAACCATAATAAGTAAAACACGTTAAAACAACATCTTAAAACAACAGCAGCAGGAGCAGCAAATTAAACATTAACGGGAACACGGAGGAATGAAAGCTAGACCCAATTCTCCATATCAGGACTCACCTAAAACACAGCGTACAGTAACTCTCAGTTACATTGATCTGCCAATGGATCTTAGTTGATCTCAGGAATACAATCAAGTAGAAGCCTAAAGAGGTGGCGCTCCAGAACTTTTGCTCCCTCAAAGGAAGTTGGCATCAGCAAAAGCAGAAGTCCTTTCAAAATTTGGCAAATCATGGTAACTTTAAAAAATAGATCAGGCTCTAAACTAAACAGACATTTGCCTAAGGGCATAAATTGTCATTGTTTTCCCAGGGTTTACTAAGGGCGCAATCCTAACCTGGAGTTAGGCTGGCACAGTTAGGCCGGCACAAGGGCCATCGTAAAGGATGTTTGGACCACTCTCGGAGTCAGGGGGGATGGCGCACATCTGTCTGCTGGCCCCTCTGACTCCAAGAGGAGTCTGAACATCCTTTACAGTGTCCCTTGTGCCGGCTGAACTTTGCTGGTTTAGCTGTGCTGGCCAAACTCCAGATTAGGATTGCACTCTTAGAGACAGTATGCAGCTCACTTTGGATTCAGGCTACAAACTTGGGCAATTTTACCTAGGAAGAAATCTGGCTGACGACAGTGAAACTTCTGAGTAAAAGTGACTCTGATGACACTCAGATAGACCTTCTATATTTGGGATTTTTTAAAAAAAAAATCCATTTGGATACAATGGTGTTATACTGTTGCAACCCACTGCCAGAGCTTGGGGTGAAATGAAGTTCATAAAAAGTTTGAACCCAGAAATACATCGCAGGAGAAGAAATCCCTCTATTCAAGGCATCTTTTTGCAGCTGTTTTACACTTTTAGTGGGCAATGATTGTGAGGCAGTGTCACAGTGAGTTACTACAAACTTACTATTTGAGTTACTATTGAGTAACTAATTGAGTACTATTGAGTTACTAAGGAGTTACTATTTCCAGTGGCATAGCTACATAAGGGCAACAGAAAGCAACTGCATCAGGCTGCTGGGGGACGGGACATCAGTCTAGCCTGCCACCATTGCCATGATCAACTTACTTTTCTCAACCAGACCAGCTTCTTGTGTGCTGTGTGTTCCTCTCTTCCGGCTTGCCTCCAATCGCTCTCTTCTCTACTTCCCTGGGCTGAGCTTACTTCCACCCTGGACTACAATTCCCAGGATGCCTGTGAATGGCACAAGGTGTGGCCGAAAGTATCTACTGTGGGGGAGGGCTCTTCCGGCTCGCAGCACCCCGTGGATCATTTTCATCCCCCCTCCCCAAACCGCCCACTCATTACTCAACAAAGCATCAGCTTTCAGGCTGATTGGCCAAGATCTGATTTCTTACAGAATGTGAAATGGGTGAGCAGCTGTCATGGTGTCTTTTGCAAGCCAACAATGCAGAGCCCCAGCCTATGCATGTCTACTCAGAAGTAAGTCCCATTCTAGTCAATGGGTCTTACTTCCAAGGAAGTGGGGCTAGGATTGCAGCCTCGGTGATCCTCAGTATCCGCTAAGGTTAGGTTCCTGCAAATCCTTGCAGATAAGGAATTCTCGCGGATAACAACCCATTAACCCTATGGGATCCATGGGGTTAGGTGCAAGGGGTCCCTTATCCGCCATCAGAAGAATACAGCCGAGACACTCAGGCAGCCAGCAGAGTGCAGCAGGAAGACCTTCCAGAGGCTGCTGGGATCTTCCAAAGGGCACCTGCAACCAACGTGGACCCCTTAAACATGGCTGGTAGATGTTTCTGGCTAGCAGTTTTAAAGGGGTCAGTGCGGGTTGCACGTGCCATTCTGAAGTTTCCTGCAGCCTTTGGAAGGGCTCTGCATTGTGGATAACGAGGAAAGAGGCACAGACAGCGAGGTCACATCTAAAGAGGATTCTGGAGGAAAGGTCCATCGTGGGCTATAGGCCATGATGGATTGTGCAACCTCCTTACAAAGGTGGTGGGCTACTGGTACCGGGTGCAAGGGAGTGGCAACAGGATGCAGGCATCTTGTGGTCTCATGCCTCCCTGGGGCACCTGGTGGGCCGCTGTGAGACACAGGAAGCTGGACTAGATGGGCCTTTGGCCTAATCCAGCAGGGCTCTTCTTATGTTCTTATGACTGTAAATTCCACATTGTCTGGCCAGGGCCAGGATGAGGCCATTTAGGCCTCATCCTCAGGCTGTGCGATTTTACAGGGCACAGATCTGAGGAGCCCAGCAGGGAGGCTGGAGCCTGTATCTGCAGTGTTGATCCCTGTATTGTGCTTGTCTCAAATTTTGAACAAAAAAAAAACACTGTTCAATAACCGATACCTCAGACCAGTTTTATTTACTGTTTATTTACTGCTTGCCCAAGTTCCAGGCCTTCCCAAGGCTGCTCAACGGGGCTTGCAACACAGGAGTTGACAGCAATATACAATAAAATCAAAATAACATTGAGAGACAGATTCCAACAACCGATATCAATTACTTTCAGCTCAAAACGATTCTGGGTTTTAGACAGGAATCCTAACCTGGAGTTAGGACCACACGGTTAGGCCAGCAAAGTTTGGCCGGCACAAAGGACATCGTGAAGTTTGTTTGGACCACTCTGGGAGTCAGGGAGGATGGCGCATGTCTGTGTGCTGGCTTCTCTGACTCCGAGAGTGGTCCAAACATACTTTACAGTGTCCTTTGTGCTGGCCAAACTTTGCTGACCTAACTGTGCCGGCCTAACTCCAGGTTAGGATTGCACTCTCAGATTCATTTCATGCAGAGTCAGATTAGGCCTTTCTGGCCATGTCTAAGAGAACCAATCCCATTACATTACCCGCACCCCAAAATCCACCTTATTATTCTAACAGAAAGGACATAGACAATACAGGCATGCCCCAGTATCTGCTGGGGTTCTGTTCCAGACCCCACCGTGGATTCCTGAAATTGTAGACACTGGGACGCCTTTTTGAAGAAGGGGGGCATCAGTGGTTTGGCTGCAAAAAGTGATCCTCATTTTCCTCCCTGAATTCAAAGAAGGAAACACAGCAGAAGAGGAAAGGTGGAGGAGAAGAGATTGGTAGACTAGAGGGGCTGAGATGCTCTAGCGCATCCTCTCTACTGCTTCACACTTCCTCTTCTCCGTTTTCCAGGGCTCCTTCCAACATTGGATGTTGCAGAGAGGAAGGGATTTCCAGCCCCTCTGACCACACTCTTGCACCTAGAATTAGAGTAAAGGCTGCAGCCCATGATCACAGCAAGGGTGGGCAAACGAAATTGTGGAAGTCAGAGAGCACTTCCCAGGTAGACTCCATACATCTTGATGCATCATGGCAGAGTGTAGATTCTGGGCAACAGGAACAAGGATGCGGAATGATCTGGCATTCTTCAGTCCCAGGGGAAGGACACTGTCACACCTCTCATTTTCTCCTGATAAACACGGTCAAACTGCTCATTCTGGGCCACTGTCAGGTACTTCTTCCAGCTCCCAGACTTCCCTGTAGTGGCAGAATAGAGGACAATCATCTCAAAGAGGAGACTCCCAACTTTGAATACCTGCTCCAGAGGCAAGAATTTGGAGGCCACCTCAGAACCTCAATCACGACTCAACAAGCCCCTAGCATTGGCTTCCATTTCCGTCACAGTTTCATCCTGCCATATGAAATCAAGTCAATCCCCACATACACAAAATTCATTGTTTGACCCACCCAGACTCAGCCTTTACCTTCTCTCATGAATGTCCCTTTACTGTGGTCCATAACTTCATCTGGTACTTGGGTGAAGTTGGACATCTTGTTGTCTTTCATCATCTCAAAGGAGGCATTTTCCACCACCGAGTCGATCTGCTGGCTCGTCAAGTCCTTACCGAGAAAACGGCAAAGCCTCTCCACGCTGCCTCGAAGATCCTGGGGAGGACAAAAGCAGACAGCGGGGGTGATAAATGTGAATTCATACACTGGAGTGCCACATGGAGCCCATTCTCCCTTGACCTCAGCATGGAAGGGTTTCAAAAGCTGCACCTGCCAAAATCGCTCTTCTATACAATGGTTACAGGTATAGGCACTCCATCCTCCATCGTATTTGGTCACCCTGTTGAAGAATCAATCAATAGTATTTATATACCGCTTTTCAATACAAAGTTCACAAAGCGGTTTACAGGCAAATAACAACATTAAAGTTAAATGGCTCCCTGTCCCAAAAGGGCTCACAATCTAAAAGAATGGAGAACACCACCAGCAACAGCCACGAGAAAGACACTGTGCTGGGGTGAAGAGGGACAATTGCTCTCCCCCTGCTAAATATAAGAGGACACCACTTGAAAAAGTGCCTCTTGCCCAGTTAGCAGGGGTTAGAATGTCCTAAGCTGAGACCATATTGGGTGTGTGAATGTTATTTAAAGAATTTCTACCCCACGCATCAGGGCACCCAAGGCAACTGAAGACAGTCAAGCTTGGAGCCATACCTGCTTCATCTCATCGTAAGTGTTGATCAAGAAGTTGGGCTTGTCCTTCATTGCCATCCAGCCTTTCACGTGGTCAAACCAAGAGCCAAACGGCACTGGAAGAGCAAAGCAGAGGCAGCAATAGAACGTTCTAGAATGTAAATAGACTGTACTAATAGAATGTAATAGAATGTAACAGCAAGGTCACCAGTAGGCTAACTCAGAAGATGTGAAATGGGTTGTGGGGTGAAAAGGACCGCTCTCCCACTACCGGCGGTAGGGATGCATACTAGAACATCACCATATCTCTCCATATAACGTCACTGAGGTCTCGCCATAGCCATGTTTACGCCATAGCAATGTATACATTTTAATAACCTGGAGTTAGGCCAACACAGTTAGGCTAGCACAGTTAGGCCAGCAAAGTTTGGCTGGCACAAGGGACACTATAATGTATGTTTGGACAACTCTCAGAGCCAGAGAGGCCAGCAGACAGACATGCACCATCCTCCCTGACTTCGAGAGTGGTCCAAACGTGCTTTACGGTGGCCCTTGGGCCAGCCAAACTTTGCTGGCCTAACTGTGCCAGCCTAACTCCAATTAGGATCCAATTCTGCCTTAAAGGCAGAAACCAGCTTAGCAATTATGGCTTCTTTCCTCTTCCTAAGGAAGAGAACATAACATTCTCAGAACTCTTGCAGTGACTCCTCTTCCCGAAATTCCCTGAGGGACAACAGAGGTTTCAAAGCAGTCTTCTGTGGGTCACAGCTGTTGGTGTCTTTCCCAGGGGGAAGTGTGTGGCAGTCAGAGGCCTGAGTAGGTCTGCACTGAGGGTTTTCCTACCATTCCCACTCAGAAAATCCTCAAGGAAGTCTTGCATCGTTCCAGGGTCCTTCGAATATTTAAGGGCTTTGGAGAAATAGTAGGATGAGATCATGGCATCCTTAGGGTTCCTTGTGGTGTAGATAATCTGTAGGTGAAGCAAGATCATGAACAGTCTTTCTCTCTCCCCACCTCCCATTTTTGAAACATGTGACTGGTCGTCAGAAACACTCGTGTTTCATGGTTGATTGCATGAAAATCCTGTTTTTGCCAGTTTCACCTTTCTTGATGAATCACTGATCCAAGAACAGAGCTTGGATCCATTTCTTGCAATTTCCATATTTCTTTGTATGCAATATTTTGTATCGTGCATTTTTTCATATTTCTTTGTATGCAATATTTTTCCAACTTTATCCTTAAAAATAAAAAAATAAAACTGGCCTCTGTGTGATTAGCTTTTTCTTACCTTGGCCTTGGAGTGGAGAAAGGACTTAGGGAAAAGTTGGAATGGAAGGTGAGTGCTTATGAACCTTGGTGGAGCATATTTTAGGATATACTCCTTGGCGTCTGAAGATTCCATCCAGGGCACACGATTCCAGAGGACCACACTGCGTGCCCATGTTGGGTCCCCATTACTCCGGATTAAGCTCAAGATCTCGGCCATCCAATGGGTACCTAGGTGAAAGTTTAAAATAAGAACATAAGAACATAAGAAGAGCCCTGCTGGATCAGGCCAAAGGCCCATCTAGTCCAGCTTCCTGTATCTCACAGCGGCCCACCAGGTGCCCCAGGGAGGCATGAGACAACAAGATGCTTGCATCCTGTTGCCACTCCCTTGCACCCGATACCAGATATTGGGGGCAGGGTTGACTGTTCTTCCCCAGCTCGTTTTGTTTGGCTATACACAAGCCTCATCTGTTAGGTGCCAGCCAAGGATGATCCTGGACAAGATCAGGAAAGGAATCGGAAGAATCAGAAAACCTCTTTTTGATCAGTTAACAAATTAAACATGGTACAATATCGGAAGTCCACTGGGCCATAGGATTGGGGGGGGAGTTATGAGCACCTCCTCAATCTTCTCTTCTTGGAAGTACATCATGACCAGGAATTTTTCTATTGGCTAGAATTCTAACCACCCCCAGTTTGTCATTAAGAATAGTTCGTCCTCTTCTTTCTATGAGAATCACCTGGGGCTCTCGCATTCCACCCAGGGCCGGCTTTAAGCCAATGTGACCAATGTCGTCACATCGGACCCCGCACTTCGGGGCGCCCCGCACTAGCAGGGTGAGTATATTGCCTGTGGCTGCAGCTGGGATCTCTATGGGCTGTAAGTCAGTGGGGCGAGCAGAGCAGCTTGACCTTGGTCTCTCCCACCTGCCTCTGCCTCTGAACGGCCCAAGATGGGCCACCTGGAAGATGGGCCACCAGTTGGCAGCGATGTTATGATATCCCCACCGACTACTTCCACATGCCGTGCTTTGCACGTGGCATGAACAGAGCTCTTCTTGGTGGGTGGGGGGGCCCCACAGGGAGAGTTGGGGGCCCTGCAGGAATGCCCCACATTGGGCCCCACTGCTGCTAGAGCCGGCCCTGATTCCACCCGTTTCCTTTCCTACCTGATTTGGGGTACACGACACTCACGACATCATCATCCTTCAGCTGGAATTCATTTTCCACGTAGTTGAGATGTTCGACCGTGAAAGAGGTTGTTTCAGGGAAAAGGATCCCCTTGTGAGCGAAATACGGCACTGACGACATTGGGGCACTGCAAAGGTACGAGTTCAAGATGGAAGGACGGAAACGTTAGAAGATGACGTTTTTAAGTATTGTTCAGGTGTTGCTCGTGTATCTTGGAATATGTCCTTTGTTTGAGCTAAGCACCTGTTTCCCAGGTAGCACCATCCATGGCTTTGAAATGGGATTTTCCCACATGAAAATACCAAGGACACACTTAAGCATATCAGGCATAATTTACCTTATGGCCACTTTCTGAGAATTTACCATCAGTGCGCTAATAATGCAGATTGCTCTAGAGCAGCGGTCCCCACTCTGACCAGGGTCACATGTTCATCTTTTGCAGCTGCTCCTTCGTCCCAGTTCTCCTGCGTGCCGCCATCTTGGATTGCAAGAGAATCGCAAGATTGCACAATATACAGGTATATCCTTCTGCGGTCGTTCGCAAACCTTTTAGCTCCGGGGCCCACTTTTTAGAGTGACAATCTGTCTGTGACCCACCAGAAGTGATGTCATGCCGTCATTGTGACATCAGAGCCTGCTGCTCTCCTGAGAATGCACCAATAAGTTGGGTTATTTCTCAGCCATTTTCCAACAGCCAAAAAAAAAAAAAAAATCAGAAAGAAAAAAAGCCTATTTACAACCTTGGCACAAGCAAACCAACCCCCAGCCCTCCCCCTTTCCAGCATCCCATCTTCCCATATTTTCAAAATGGCTGCTCCAGGTGCTTTGTGACCCACCTGAAATTGACTTGGGACCCTACATGTTTGGGAACCACTGTCCTACTGCATTATATAGTGACACAAGAAATAGCCAATTGGATGATAAAGAACAAAGACCTATGACCTCTTACCACTGAACTATAGGCAGGTACCAAAGTGTCTGCCCAGGGACGCGGTGGCGCAGTGGGTTAAACTGCTGCTGCTGGGCTTTCCGACTGGAAGGTTGGGAGTTCAAGACTGCGCGACGGAGTGAGCTCCCGTCGCTTGTCCCAGCTCCTGCCAACCTAGCAGTTCGAAAGCACCTAAATGCAAGTAGAAAAATAGGGACCACTTCGGTGGGAAGGGAACGGCGTTCCGTGCGCCTCGGTGTAGAGTCATGCTGGCCACATAACCATGGAAGCTTGTCCTCGGACAAAACGCCAGCGCTACGGGCTCTGAAACAGAGATGAGTACCACCCCCTACAGTCGGTCATGACTAGACCATTCGGTCGTGGGGAAACCTTTACCTTTTTTACCAAAGTGTCTATTAAGATTTTCAATACTTGCCTGAAGTTCAAAGATAAGTCATAGCTCTTAGTTGTTTACTGTGCAGTTATGTTACCTGTATAGCTATATAGCACAATGGCCTTCTCTCTGTAACATGGGTTGTCCTTTCACCAAATTACTAGAACCATAGTTAATTGGACAGTGAGGAACAGAACGCTTTGATCACTGGACTATAAGCAGGTACTGGACAGCCTGATAGGCATGCCGCTCCCTGTCATTCACTGGTTACAAGGTCATTGCTCTTTGTTCCTTATCATCCAATTAGCGCTGTTTCTTACGCAATAGGTTTAAACAATAATGCAATAGGCTTGCAATATAATGCAATAGGCTTGTTGTAGCAACCCAGGATATCCTCTAACCAATTTACTGGTACTTGAAGATCAGTTTGCTCAACAGCACCGTAATGGGGACTAATGGTACCTGGGTGGGCCAACACAGTGACATCATCCCCTGCATCACCGTGTCACCCCCTGGGCCACCCTGCCACACACCCCAGCCTATGGGATGGCTCCATTTCTGAGCTGGACACAGGGGAGGGCGGGAGGGCCCAATGTTGCCCCCGCTCTCTCGTTTTCTTGTTCATCGTCTCCATTCGCTTTTCACCTAAAAATTCATGCCCGGCGCCCCTCGTCCCCAAACACCAAAGTATAGCAAAGAAATACAGCCCACTTAAGAACATAAGAACATCAGAAGAGCCCTGCTGGAGCAGGCCAAAGGCCCATCTAGTCCAGTTTCCTGTATCTCACAGCGGCCCCACCAGGTGCCTCAGGAAGCACACAAGACCACAAGACGCTTGCATCCTGTTGCCACTCCCTTGCACCCGGTACCAGTAGCCCTCCACCTTTGTAAGGAGGTTGCACAATCCATCATGGCCTATAGCCTATGATGGACTTTTCTTCCAGAAATCTGTCCAATCCCCTCTTAAAGGCATCTAGACCAGATGCCATCACCACCTCCTGCGGCAAAGAGTTCCACAGATTAACTACCCACTGGGCCAAAAAGTACTTCCTTTTATCTGTTTTAACTCTCCCAACCCTCAGTTTTAGCGGATGCCCCCTGGTTCTGGTGTTTGGAGAGAGGGAAAAGAACATCCCTCTATCGACTTTATCCCTTCCATGCATAATTTTGTATGTCTCAATCAAGTTCCCCCCTCAGGCGCCTTTTAAAAGGCTGCCCTCTCCCCCCCACCCCACCATCACCATCTGCATTAGTAACTAAGAACCAACAAATCACTCACAACCAGTGGCTGTTGTAGAGGTCCCGGTCTCTGCTTCCCCTTGGGCTTTGGGTCTCTGCAAGGCTACTTATAGGCTCGAGCTCCCGCGATGCCTTCTGCAGATCGTGCAAACGCTCAGGGGGGTCTCGGTCTTTGTGCAGGTTTCGCAAGAGCTCTTGCAGCCTTGCACTCCTGCCAGCAAGGTCAGGGTGAAAGAGTCTGGCGGGCTGGGGGTGGGAGCTTGCCCAGGTTTGGATGGAGGCTCACTGCGGGCTGGGGGACGGAGATGCCTGCCCTTGAGCAATCAGCATAGTTAGAATGCTGACAATATATTCTGAGAAAGTGGCCGTAAGGCAAATAGTGAGAGCAAAGTGTGACAGGGACTCACACCTGATGTTCAAAGAGGCCTGTCAGATGCTGCCCCTAATCCCATTATGCCCCACCCTCTGTTCCTCCCATTCCAATGATCTAGCTCAGCACTCCCCTCCACATTTCCTCTTCCTCCCTGTCCTCCTCTTCCTCTTCTATCCAGAGAGAGGAGGAGCAGTGGGGTCCAAAGTACACCAATGAGTGAGAAGGAAACCCTACTGAAAAGGATTAACACGCCTCTCCTTTTTCTCCCCACTCTGGACTCAAAGCGAGTCAAGGTCTGTATGGATTTCTTAACAAAAAACAACATACTGACGCGATAACAATGGAACTGGAGAACAAAGTTGGCACAGATTGAGCAGTGACCAAATATCCCAGCACTGATTCCTTGACCTTCCATCGGTTAATTCCGCCAAGGGTCTAGATAACATTGTCCGCAAGGGAGGATGGTTTTGCGCTGGAAGGCCCCCCCTGGGGGGGGGGAACTATGACATTGAATAGAAAGGGATTGCTGTTCAAAGGGGGCACTCTGGCACCCTGGGGTGCCCAGTTCTGGCACCCAGAATATCTGGGAGCATTTTCCCCTTCATCCCTTCATCCCAGCTTGACCTCTCCTACTCCCCTCAGAATGCTGCTCCACGCTCACAGCAGCTGTCTATATGTAACCTTTGCTCCTTTTTGCTGGTGTCTCCCTTGCGGAAATCGGGCAGTTCTTTTTAAGCAGCTTCACTGACAAATAGCAGAGCACTCCTTATTAGTCTGTTACAGGATCCACCTGAGTAAACTCCCACTTACACAGGATTTTTTTTTTAAAATGTCCTTTATTAATGATTAACTTCTCACTGGTAGTCGAGTGGAGGGCAGGGAGGGAAAGCAGAGCTCCAGGACTGCTCTAGCAAAAGTAGTGATGTTATCGGTGATGAGCATCACTCCGGTAATCTCCAGGCAAGGGGGGGCAGCAATTGGCATGCCATCTCAAGTGTCAGGTGAGCTTGGGCCATTCTTGGATGCAAGACCATTAGCCACTGTGATGAGGGGGTTGTTGAAGTCCACACTTTTGGATCGATCCTTGTCACCAAGCTAAAGCTATGAGCAGGACCAGCCTACTATCTCCAGGCACCTAAAACAGTATGATTAGTACCTCTTGTAGAGTGGCATGCCAGCCAGGAATCCTGGTTTCCTTCCCTGAACTCAAAGAAGCAAGCAACACAAGAGAAGAGAAAAGATGGAAGAGAGAAGACTGGTGGACTAGAGGGGCAGAGGTGCTCTCTAGCCAAATTCTCTTCTGTTTCACAGTTCCTCTTCCATACCTGAGGGGTCTCACAGTGGAGGATATGGCAAAGAGGCAGGAATCACCATCCGCTCTGACATAATCAAAGCAAGGGTTTGCAAGCAAAAGTCAGAGAGCACTTGCTCAGTGGGCTTCACGCTCAGATAATGTATATATATCACTGGCATAGCCAATGAAAGTGTAGCCCAGTGCAGAGGGCAATATGATGCTCTGGAAGTGACATCACAACAGGAAGTGATCTCATAGTTTTATTTTTTGGCGGTTTTTTGGCCATAACTTCATAGAGTAAAGATATTACACTCCAGTTTGTTTCATGGCATTCCGCATCAAACGGTATATAACGTGATTGTATTATTCGTACATACAAAGATTTTCCCTATTTTGGCCGCTAGTGTCAAGCTCAGATTGTTGCCCCGCTAAAGCGTGTTGCCTGGTGCAATTGCACCCCCCTGCACTTCTTTAGCCACGCCCCTGAAGTATGTCTTGATGTACCATTGCAGAGCATAGATTCTTGGCAATAGGAACAAGGACAAGGAACTATCAGACATTCTTCAGTCCCAGGGGAAGGACACTGTCACATCTCTCATTTTCTCCCGATAAACACGATCAAACAGCTCATTCTGGGCCACCGTCAGCTCGTTCTTCCAGGTGCCAGACTTCCCTGAAACAGCAGAATAGGGGACAGTAACCTGAAAGACGATATTTCCAACCGTGTGAATCTGTTTGAGAGTCAAGTCCTGTGAGGCCAGCTCAGAACCTCCAACTGCATTGACAAGCCCTTATTGCTGTGTCACAACTGAGGGTGCAATCCTAACCTGGAGTCAGGCCAGCACAGTTTGGCCAGCACAAGAGACACCATAAAGTGTGTTTGGACCACTCTCTGAGTCAGGCAGGATGGCGCATGTCTGTGTACTGGCCTCTCTGACTCCGAAGGTGGTCCAAACATATTTGACGGTGTCCCTTGTGCCGGCCAAACTTTGCTGGCCTAACTCCAGGTTAGGATTGTGCCCTGATTCACCTTCCTGCCACGCACAACATTCCTACATACAACAACACCAATTCTAAGTGTGCACACATGTACACTCACACACACCCCTCTGCTCCAGCTTGTACCTTTTCTCATTAACTTTCCTTTACTATGGTCCATCATTTGGTCAGGCAACTGGGACATGTTGGACATCGCATTGTCCTTCATCGTCTCGAAGGAGGCATTTTCCACCACCGAGTCGATTTGCTGGCTGGTCAGCTCCTTCCCAAGGAACTGACAGATTCTCTCCACGCTGCCTCGTAGGTCCTGAGAATGGCAGAAGTAGACAACGGAGGGTTGTTGCCACAGCAGAGTCCTGAGCAGATTCCTGGGTGACATCTGCCATGTCACTGTCAAATTCCACAACTTTCCCCAGCTGGTCCACGTCTGGGCTCTTGGTGGGAACTGCAGGCTTTCCACTCAGAATTATCTGCTGGGACACTGACTGGCCTGGTGGGAGCACCTGAGCTGTTTTTAACTTCTTTGCATCTGCTTTTGATGGATGCTCCTCCTCTTCTTCATCAGAATCTTGCAGGCCATATTTGGAGTGCATTCATGCACTGCAGTGCCATGTGGACATCACCGTTCCTTGACAACAGAACCAGCCTCAAGTCAATGTGACCGATGTCTTTCTTACTTACGTACTTACTTAGCTACCAAGGGAACAATTCTAAACTGAGTTAGGCCGGCATAAACTAAGCCAGCAAAGTTTGGTCAGCACAAGGGACACTGTAAAGTATATTTGGACCATGCCTGGAGTCAGAGAGGCCAGCACACAGACATGCGCCATCCTCCCTGACTCCAAGAGTGGTCCAAACGCGCTTTGTGGTGGCCCTTTTGCCGGCCAAACTTTGCTGGCTTTACGTATGCCGGCCTAACTCCAGTTTAGGATTGCGCTCTTACAGAATTTATATCCTGCAGCATTTGGGGCACTCAAGGTGGCTTACAAAGTTAAACGTCAATACAATTATAAGTAAAACAATACTAAAATATTAATAAGAGTATAAGAAGAGCCCCGCTGGATCAGGCCAAAGGCCCATCTAGTCCAGCTTCCTGTATCTCACAGCGGCCCACCAGCTGCCCCAGGGAGGCACGAGACACAAGACGCTTGCATCTTGTTGCCACTCCCTTGCACCCAGTACTCTGAAGTAGCCTACTACTAATGTAAGGAGGTTGCACAATCCATCATTGCCTATAGCCCACGATGGACTTTTCTTCCAGAAATCCATCCAAACCCCTCTTCAAGGCATCTAGACCAGATGCCATCACCACCTCCTGTGGCAAAGAGTTCCACAAACCACCCGCTGGGTAAAAAAGTACTTCCTTTTATCTGTTTTAACTCTCCCAACCCTCAGTTTTAGCGGTTGCCCCCTGGTTCTGGTGTTTTGAGAGAGGGAAAAGAACATCCCTCTATCGACTATCCCTTCCGGGCATAATTTTGTATGTCTCAATCATGTCTCCGCTCTGGCACCTTTTTTCTAGGCTGAAGAGCCCCAAACGCTGCAGTCTTTCTTCATAAGGGAGGTGCCCCAGCCCTGCAATCATTTTGTCGCTCTCTTCTGCAGACTTGGGTTGTTTGAATTCAGCTATAAATGGAGCCATACCTGCTGCAGCTCTTCATAGGTGGTTAAGAAGAAGTTGGGCTTGTCCTTCATTGCCAACCAGCCTTTCACATGGTCAAACCAAGAGCCGTAGTACTCTGGAAGGACAAAGCAGTGGTCGAGATGGAAAATAACCAGGGGAGAGGTACTCATGAGAGCTAAGCTGGATTGAAGGTTGAGACGGTACACTCAAGCCACTACCAGTGAAGATGTCTGTTATATCATCACCAGCATCAGAGCTCACCTTATCTCTTCCCACCACACTTAGGCCACTCCAGCCTGCCTGTTAAATTGTAAGTTCAAACATACAACAGGGTAGCTGTGATGACTCCCTTCCAATGCCCATGAACCCTACTGATGATTATGGTTGTGTGAGAGGAGGAGGTGGATGTGCATTGGGATGGAGCACATAAGGCTGGCCTCTTCAGCCTCTCCTCTGCTGGGCATGACCAGAGCAGTAATGGACTGCCCTGCCACCCGGGGCAGTGATGTCACTTCCATGTTCCCCCTGAAGGGAGGGGTTCCCCCTGCAGCTTTGTGTGCCCCATTCCTTCTCCTGTGGAGGCTCCCAGGTGAAGAAACAGGCAGCACAAAGCTGCCAGCATCGCCTTTGTGCCAGCAGAGCCTGTGGGCAGCCTTGTAGCCCAACTTGGCAGAGCACCTGCGGCAGGTGCCCCTGAGGCTCTGCCCTCATTACAGCACTGGGTACGATGCACTGTTTTACAAAGTTCTTCTGAAAATAATCTCATATGAGCAGTGGCGTAGCTAGAGAAGTGCAGGGGGATGCAATTGCACCGGGCAACAAGCTTTAGGGGGGGCATCAAACCGAGCTTGACCCTAGTGGCCAAAATGGTGAAAACCTTGGAATGTATGAATAATGCCATCATGTTATACACCATTGGAAAGGTAACCATTGGGCAGGAGGTGTGGACTGATGGATGAGCTGCTGGTACTGCCTGAAGCTAAGCAGGAAAAATCTGTGGTTTGCTTTTGGATGGGAGACGAATGCCAGGCTGGGACAAGCTGCAGTACCTGTGGTGGCAGAACAGAGTCGCTGTGGAGCTGAATAGCTCTCCGCAAGTGAAAGTTGCAGTGGAGTGTGTGAGGAGGCCAGCCAGCAAAGAAGGGAATACAACCTTGAGGACCTGAAAAGGCTTGACCTGCGATTGCCTGCTGAGGCCTGATGGCAGGCAGCCAAAGGAGAGAACCACACTGAAGGCAACATCTGGGCCTGAGTATTGGCAGATCACAAGAATACTGTAGATTTGTAAAAACCCCATTGGAAAAAATGGTGGTTTAGACTAGTCTGCTCGTGTAAGCCGCCTTGGCTATTTGCTTCTGCATGGGAAAGGCGGGGTATAAATTCTTCAAATAATAAATAAATAAAATAAATAATTTCATGCAGAATGCAATGAAACAAACCAGAGTGCAATACCTTCATTCTGTCAAAGGTTAGGGCCAAAATAACGGAAGGCAAAAATATAACTGCCATGTAATAATTGTGGTTTGTGATGTCACTTCCGGTTGTGACATCACTTCGGGCACCGGGCTACACTTCCTTTAGCTACGCCACTGCCTATGAGCTCTTGAGCTCGTGGGAGGAAGGGCCTGACACAATTTTAGTAGATGAAAAAATGAATAAATGCAAAGAAGAGAGCATCCGCAGGACGTTGGCCATGAACCCACCTCCCAGAATTCCCTTAGGGACACCAAACTTGCAGAACAGTCTCCAGTGGGTCAGGAGTGTGGGATTCTGTGCCAACACTCCTGGTGAGAGGAGGGGACAGAGAGGGATGTTGCAATTAGAGGGATGGGTATCAATGTGTGGGGGGGAGTTTTCCCTACTATTCCCACTCAGGAAGTCCTCAACATTTTCTTGCATGGTTCCAGGATCCTTCGATGGCTTAAAGACTTTGGAGAAATGATAATTGGAGACGAGTGTATCCTTGGGGTTCCGTACAGAGTAGATAACCTGCAGGACAGGAACGAGCATGAATTTCCACTTGGCAGAATACGCCCTCTCCCCGCCTCCCCTTTTTCAAACACGTGACTGCCTGATCAGAGCTGGCTCTAGGAGTGGTGAGGCTCAGAGCAGGGCCAGAGGTGGGAAAATGGGCTTGCTGATTGGCTCATGCGCCCATCAGTTCTGCTCCAAGGGGAAGGAGACTCAGGGCGCAATCCTAAACCTGCAGTTAGGATTGACTGCCCCCAGGGACTGTGGGATGTTGTCCCCTCCTAGCCACCAGCAACCTCCAGTGGCCCAGAAGGCATTCCCTTAGCCCAATCAGTAGTGTAGCACAGTGTCAGGTCTGGATTCAGCTACCCCCACTTCCAGGACAAGAGGCACACCATGGGGACAATATCCCACGGTCCCTGGGGGCAGTCTGGAAGGGCCAGGCCCAGTGGTGTCATCTACTCTCGCGGAGACGGAACGCTGGGCGGGACTTACATTTGATTGGCTGCCTGCCCGTTCGCTTCCGCCATCCTTCCTGCTCGCCCAGGCACCCAGCGCGCCTCCCCCCCCGTCCCCCCCCGCATCCATCACGGAGCTGGGCGAGCAGCAGTGGGGCGCAGCAACCGAGGGCAGCCCGCGTGGCGGGGGGAAGGCGGCGGAACCGCACGGAGCAGGCTGCCAATCAAACGTACGTCCCGCCCAGCGTTCCGTCTCTGCAAGAGTAGATGACACCACTGGCCAGGCCCCCGGGTATTGTGACAGCCAGCGCAGTTAGGCACAAGGGGCACCGTAAAGTCTATGGTAAAGACCATTCTCAGAGAGGCCACAACACAGACATACGCCATCCTCCCTGACTTTGAGAGTGGTCCAAACGCGCTTTACGGTGGCCCTGGTGCCCGCCAAATATTGCTGGCCTAACTGTGTGGGCCTAACTCCAGGTTAGGATTGCACTCACATACCCCCCAGGTAAACAGAGGACGTAATTATAGACAACTGTTTGGAACTCTCCAGGCCACCGGGAAAAAAATGTGGTCTGCTGGGCAGCAGATTTATTCTCCCAAGGCTTACCCAATCAGCTACATGTCCATACAGGGGAAAAAGGAGAGCTGGAAAGGAGCAAGCACGCTAACCACTAATTGTCCCCTCGAGGTAGTAAAAAAGGTATGAAAATCAGTTGACTGGAAGACAGGCTTTGGCAAATGTTCCTTGCTGGAATTGGTTGGCAACAATTTTCATTCATGCTCAGTCATGAACCAAAGCAAGCTTCCTGTCATGAGGCCAGATAAGGCAGTTGCATCATGTGGAGGAGAGAGAGAGAGAGAGAGAGAGAGAGAGAGAGAGAGAGAGACCACTCCTATTTGCCCAGAAAGCAGAGCAGGAAAAGGCAATATGACCGAGGCTGGCACCCCATTGCAAAATGAGGGGCCAACGTTTAAGGCGCAATCCTAACCTGGAGTGAGTCTGGCACAGTTAGGCCAGCAAAGTTTGGCTGGCACCAGGGACACCGTAAAAGCGCATTTGGACCACTCTTGGAGTCACAGAGGCTGGCACACAGACCTCCCTGACTCCGATAATGGTCCAAACGTGCTTTACAGTGTCCCTTGTGCCAGCCAAACCTTGCTGGCCCTGTGTCCAGTGCAGCTTTGGACTGCTCAGGACGGAGCCTCCCCGGGGCGAGTGGTGTTTTCCTCAGAGGCAGGGAGCTGCCGGCTCCTGCGTGCCTCTCCCAGGCTTCAATTATTAAGGGTGCAAAAATTTGCACTGGGGGTGACCTCTTCCTTCCCCCCCCATGCTATGCCTCTGAGGACAGCCATCCGAGACTGAGCTACATCCAGTGATGTGATGCTGGGGGAATGCGGGGGAACTCAGTTCCACTAGTTAAAATTAGGGCTGACTCCGCCCTCTTCACTCTCCCTCCCCCCCCTCCCAATTCCTCCGCAAAGAGCTTTTCTTCTTGGTTGGCCGGCACACAGAGGGTTAAAGGGAGCAACTCCGGATTCCTAGGGGGGCGAAGGCAGTGATGTCATTCAGGGGGAACGGACCAGAACGGGCTTTCCGGATCCTAACGGGCTCCGTGGCTGGTTCCGGGTTCCCGACAAGTGCCAATCAAAAGTGAGTTCCTGTTCCTAAATCATTTGAATGACACCACTGGCTACATCCATAAAGACAGCATGGCAAACCTGGGTCAGGCTCTACATGGAGTTCTGGCAGTCGGATGCGCATCCCGGAATCCCTTAAGAGCCCAATCCTCTTCAAGTTTCCAGGGGTAATGCAGGCATGTCAACAGGACCTGTGCTGCATCCTGAATTGTGGGGGGGGGGTGGCACTCAAGAGGTCTCTTCAAGATAGGTAAAGGTAAGGGTTTCCCCACGACCGAATGGTCTAGTCATGACCGACTGTAGGGGGCGGTGCTCAGCTCCGTTTCTAAGCCTGTAGAGCCGGCGTTTTGTCCAAGGACAAGCTTCCGTGGTCATGTGGCCGGCATGACTATATGCCGTAGCACACTGAACGCCGTTCCCTTCCCACCGAAGTGGTCCCTATTTATCTACTCGCATTTAGGTGCTTTCGAACTGCTAGGTTGGCAGGAGCTGGGACAAGCAACGGGCGCTCACTCCGTCGTGCAGTCTTGAACTCCCAACCTTCCGGTCGGAAAGCCCGGCAACAACGGATTAACCCGCTGCGCCACCACGTCCCATCTCTTCAAGATAAGGGAGCATTTAATCCTTTACTTTGGAGCTGCATTGCAGCTGCCCTGGCTGGAAAGTTGCAAAGGATTGGGCCCTTCTTTCTCCTAGGTGAATGGGCAGCTTTCACCTCTCTTGGACATCCATCTGTGTGGGACACAACCTCGGTGCGATTGGCTTTTTCTTACCTTAGCCTTAGAGTGGAGAAAGGACTTGGGAAACAGCTGCAATGGAAGGTGGGATATCATGTACCTCGGGGGAGCATAATTCATGACAATCTCCTTGGTCATAGCGTCTTCAATCCAAGGCATGCGATCAAAGAGTATCACACTGCGTACCCAGGTTGGGTCTCCATTGCTCCGGATTAAGCTCAGGATTTCTGCCAGCCAATTGGTACCTAGGAGGAAGCCCAGCAGGTTAAGAGCTGGCCTCTCACTCCCCCATCTAATGTTATTCTGCTACACGCTTGCCTCGCCTTTCAGGTACCATCAAACAACTATTTCCAGTCTTGATCTTTCCAGGCAGGAATCCAAAGAATCAGAATGCACCCAGTGATGTCATTCAGGGGGAACGGACCAGAACGGGCATTCTGGATCCTAATGGGCTCCGTGGCTGCTTCCGGGTTTGTTTGTTTTTTATTCTTTTTCAACATTTGAATTTGAACTCAAAAGTGAGCTCCTGTTCCTAAATCATTTGAATGACACCACTGAATGCACCTATTTAGGACGCAATCCTAATCTGGAGTTAGGCCAGGCCAGCAAAGTTTGACCGGCACAAGGGACACCGTAAAGTACATTTGGACCATTCTCTGCGTCAAAGAGGCCAGCACACAGACGTTCGCCATCCTCCCTGACTTTGAGAGTGGTCCAAATGCCACTCCCTTGTATCTGGCATTCTGAGGTAAATTTCTGAGGTAAAATTCTGAGGTAAATATGAGGTAAATAAAGCAAAGTTTGACCAGCACAAGGGACACCGTAAAGTATGTCTAGACCATTCTTGGAGTCAGAGAGGCCAGCACATCGAAGCACACCATCCTCCTTGACTCCAAGAGAGGTCCAAACGTGTTTTACGGTGGCCCTTGAGTCCAGCCAAGCTTTGCCGGTCTAACTTATGTCATTTTAACCAGTGGTGTCATCTAAATGATTTAATAACAGGTACTCACTTTTGATTGGCACGTGTCGGGACCCACCCACCAGAAGTGACGTCATAAGCCGGAAGTGATGTCATGGCAGGAAGTGACATGAAAAAGCCCTTTTTGAGGCCTCAGACCATTTTAAACTGACCCAACAGTTGCAACAGTATTCCACAGCACCCCCAGAACATGTTAAGGAGGCCTGGCATCATGTTAAAGTGACCCAACAGTTCCAAAACCCCAGAGCAGCTCATTTTTCAGTGGCAAGGCAAGGCAAGGTTCTGCTCGCTGCCTGCCTGCCTGCCTGGCTCTGAGAACATGCAGGCAACTCAAACATGCAGGAAATTCAAATGTTGCAGGGGGCAGAGTCGACGAGTGGGCGGGCGAATGGGCGGGGCCAGCTGTAATCCTAGAAACCGGTACTCGCGTACCCCCGCGTACCCCCTGCATGACATCACTGATTTTAACTCCAGGTTAGGATTGCACCCTCAATCCTATTGTGTTAACTCCTCCAGCATGGTACAATATCGGAATTCCCTCCAGTCTGGACCAGAATGCATCCTTTCAGTCCCCCAGGGGGCAGGGGAGGATGTTTCTCATGGAGACCACACACCCCATATGACAAGATTTCCACCCTCATGAAATCATGGAGCGATGTCTAGAGTTTTGGACCATTCACTCCACACAAGGGTCCTGTAGTCTGAGACATAAGAGAACTATAGAACTGTCAGCATATCCATATGACTCGGTGAACTTGTGATCTCTACAGTTCTGGAGCATTCAGATTTTACAGCTTGCACAGCAAACGCTGGAATTCCACATTTCAGGCTACGCTTCTCTCCTTTTTTGGGGACGTAGAACCAGATCTGAGGGAACTGGGTATGTTTAGCTTGGAGAAGAGAAGGCTGAGAGGGGATCTGATAGCACTCTTCCAATATCTGAAGGGCTGTCATAAGGAAGAAGGGACAAATCTGTTCTCATCTGCCTTTGACTGTAGAACTAGGTCCAGTGGGTACAAACTGCAAGAGAGCAGATTTCGGCTGGACAACAGGAAGAATTTCTTGACCATCAGGGTGGTTCGACAGTGGAATAGATTGCCAAGGGAGGTGGTGGGTCTTCCCTCACTGGGGACCCTCAAGCAGAGGCTTGACAGGCACCTGCTGGAGATGCTCTAGGAGGATTTCCTACTAAAGGCAGGGGTTGGACTAGATGACCTTGTAGGTCGCTTCCAACTCTATGATTCTATGATCTGTTCCAACACAGGCACCACTCTGTCTTCCCATGGCCTACTACCACATTGCCTTTGAGTATTTCAATTCCTGGGGGGGGGGGACACTACATTTTGCAGGAGGCTGAACTCCAGTGTAAAGCCTTTGGAGCCATTCACGGCTCAGAGAGCAAAGCTGCTGAGCCCACTCTCTGAGCCACAAATGGCTCTGAAGGGAAGGGGGTGGGGCCGCTTTACACAGGAGTTCAGGTTCCTGCAAAACCCCTCTAGGAACACCACTGGGACCTCCCCCTTCTTTTTAGGAGCGTCCTCGGTGTCTCTCGCATTCCACCTTTCTTTCCTACCTGATTTAGGATAAACAACACCCAGGACATCATCGTCCCTCAGCTGGAATTCATTTTCCACAAAGTTGAGATGTTCGGCTGAGTAACTCTCCATCACGGGGAAAAGAATTCCCTTGTGGAGGAAACATTTTGCGGACGCCATTTGAGAAACTGCAAGGATACGTGTGCAAGACGGAAAGAAGGAAAAGTTAGGAGGCGACGCTTGCTGCAGTTGTCGTATACACAAATAAGATTCCAAAGTCTTTCGGAACCTGATCCTCAAGTATAGGCAGCAACAAGGCTTCTGCTTTCATTTGTAAGTTTACCTTAAAGATCCACTGCATCTGCTGATGGATCTGAACCCAATATCTTTTTGCTTTTATGCAAGTCCACCACAATAACCGATATCTAAATTAGTCCCCTGCAATGGGAAAGGCACAAGGGCTCCAAATCTTTTTTCCCCCAGTCAGTGACAATAGATGCATGAGAGGGGAACTAGACTGGAAAGGGTTAACTAGCCTCTCTTTTACCCCATCCCAGAACCACAATGCTCCAAGGCTTGTTTGGACTTCTGAAAACACACACACACATGCCATGCACACACAGACACACACACACACACACACACACACACACACACACGAGATAAAGATGGAAATTGACGTCAAGATCAAGGGTGGCATTCGGGTTAAGCACTGGCCGAAGAGCGAAGCCTATCCGAGGACAATCTGTTCAATTGGATCACTTGATCCTTAATCAGTCAATTCCTCCAAGGTCCTAGATAAGGTTCTCAAGAACGGTATAGAGCCGAATGGGCAAAGCTTACACTTTGTGGAATTGTGAAGTTTGGAATGAAGAAATGGGAGACTGCTTTTAAAGGGGAGGCAATCTGGCACCCGTCTGGGACTAGATGTCTGACCCACTCTCTTTTCATTCCAGCTTGATCTCCTACTCACCTCGGAAGTGTGCCTTGCTCCAACCAGGGTCGCCTATCTGGAATCTTTGCTCCTTTCCCTGGCTTCTGCCTCTGCAGTTCTTCTAAAACTGAACCTTTGATAACATAGCAGAGCACTCCTTTGTCGGTTTCAATGTCCACCTGCTGGCACACCCACTTATATTGATTTCTAGAGCGCTGGCACTTGCGTTCAGGGACGCAGTCAAAAGGGGCAGGGAACAGGGAAGTGGAGCTACAGGTCTCCCCCCCCCCCCGCAAGGGTTGTGATGTCATCAGCAGAAGCATTCAGCTCCTTCCTCTGGAATATTTTTCAAAGGACATTAACTAAAAATTAACTGACATTTAAAGCACAATCCAAACCTGGAGTTAGGCCAGCACAGTTAGGCCAGCAATGCTTGGCTGGCACAAGGGACACCGGGACACCGTAAAGTATGTTTGGGCAACGCTTGGAGTCAGAGAGTCCATCACACAGATGTGCACCATCCTCCTTTACTCCGAGAGTGGTCCAAACGTGCTTTATAATAATAATAATAATAATAATAATAATAATAATAATAATAATAATAATA
>JAJKFI010000022.1:7823038-7838403 GCA_029204185.1 Lerista edwardsae
TAATAATAATAATAATAATAATAATAATAATAATAATAATAATAATACATTTATTTATATACCGCCTTTCTTAATATCACTAGATTTCTCTAATGATTGAACTCAAGGCGGTTTACATAGGCAGACTTTCTCACAAACCCGAAGGTTTTTACAATTTACAGAATGTTCTATCTTCCAAGAACAACACTCCTACAGATCTTTCTTTCTGGATTTAGCCTTCTTTCTTAGCCACCCGTCTGTCGTCTGCTGGCTGATGAGGCTTCCCTGCTGCCACCAGAGATGCAGCTGATTTCAGCACACTCCTCCTCCCACGAGGCAGCTGAAACTCAGCTTGTAATCAGCCGCAGTTTCCAAGGTCTGCTGCTCGCAGAGACTTCCGGCAGTCCCGAGCTCACGACCTTGAGATCTTCAGGTGTTATCTTCAGGTGTTATCTTCGGGCAAACGGAGGCATTAACCCTCTCGGCTAAATCTTCTGCCCATGGTGGCCCTTGTGCCGGCCAAACTTGGCTGGCCTAACTGTGCTGGCCTAACTCCAGGTTCGGATTGCACCCTGAGGCTTTTGCCTAGTGACGTAAATTAGGGCAATCCTAACCTGCGCCAGAACGGCACAAGCCCGCAGACCTGCCTGCTATCCAGCGCAGGTTGGGACCGAGCTGGAGCCTCCACAGGGCAAGGGCAAGTTCAGTTCCTTGCCCCAGAGTAGGTGCCAGCCAGCCCTATGGGCTACTTGGATCTGCGCCCGCAATATAGCAGGAACAAATCCGAGTTCCTCACATGGACCAAATTGAGTTCCCCTAATGGCTCCACCCCCTCCAGGCTCCACCCCCTCCCCGGGCCAGCCCTCCTCCCAGTCCATCCTCTGCCCACCTCACCCGTCCCAGATAGGTTTTGACCCTTACTTCTACGTATGTGTATATAAGATTGCAGCCAGTTCTTACTGCCTGACTGATTTAACTGAGCATCCGTTTCACTGGGTCCCAGTCCATTTTGTCAGATGCATGCAGTTCAATCCTAACTCCATTTGGCATGCCAGGATCTCAGGTGTCAAGAAATCTTGGACCATTCTCGGTTAGGGACAGTTTCTTGCTGTGACGGGGCCCATTCAAGACCTTTTCACTCCTTTCACTATTTCTGGGATCTGATTGGACGACTCCTGCAGACTTGGACCCTGACAATGTGCCACCTGAATTTAAATTACCTGCACAATGTTGAGCATTGTATAGGGCTCCTTGTGTGAACATCTTGCATTTCCTACCAATGATGCGCTGGAGATGGCATTTCTCCCAACGTTGCTCTAATGCATCATTGGTAGAAAATGGCTTACGACATGTTGGAAACGTGTGTTGTTGTTTTTAAATGGTTCAATAAACAACCCAAACATCTCAAGCCAATTTTATTTATTTGCTTAAGGAATGTGCAACCCACTTTCCCCGAGTCCGAAGGGTGGCTCAACACATCCTGCAACGCAATAATTAAAAACAGCGTACAACATCATTCAAATAATATCAAGAGAAACATCCCGAGCCAACCACGGAAAACAAATCAGCTGGATGGTACCCAAACAATTCTGAACTGCTTTTGAGCGCATTCCTAACCAACTTTCCCACACTGGGGTGAGAGCAAGGCAGCTTCTCGCCATCGGCCATGGCCAGTGATGTCATGCAGGGGGAACGCGGGGGAACTCAGTTCCACTAGTTAAAATTAGGGCTGACTCTGCCCACTTCACTCTCCCTCCTCCCCCCTCCCAATTCCTCTGCAAAGAGCTTTTCTTCTTGGTTGGCTGGCACTCAAGAGGGTTAAAGGGAGTGACTCCGGATTCCTAGGGGGGGCGAAGGGAGTGATGTCATTCAGGGGGAACGGACCAGAACAGGCGTTCCGGATCCTAACGGGCTCCGTGGCTGGTTCCGGGTTCCCGACAAGTGCCAATCAAAAGTGAGTTCCTGTTCCTAAATCATTTGAATGACACCACTGCCCATGGCGCTCTATGGATGCGACACCTCTGCCAAACTAACCCCACTGTTCCCCTCAACATAGGATCAGGGAAGGACCGTGCAACTTTTGGGATGATATCTGCCCACTCCTGTTGCTCCTACATTGTGTGTGTGTGTGTGTGTGTGTGTGTGTGATCACAGCAAGGGTGGCAAGCAAAGTCATGAACATCTGATGTTTCGGCAACATGGAGAGCACTTCCACAGTTGATTCAGAGCTCAGATAATCCATATCTAGATGCGCAATCACAAGGTGTAGAGTCTTCACAGAAGGATCAAGGACACAGAACCATCTGACATTCTTCAGTCCCACGGGAAGGCCGTCGCCACACCTCTCATGTTCTCCTGATAAACATGGTCAAACTGCTCATTCTGGGCCACCGTCAGGGAGCTCTTCCAGCTGCCAGACTTCCCTGAAACATAATACAAGGGAGGAAAGGAACCTTAAAGAAAATATTTTCCCCTTGAGCATCTGCTTCAGATGTAATAATTTTTGAGTCCCAATTAATCTCCTAATACAGAGGTCCTCAAACTTTTCAGACCAAAACCCACTTTGTAGAATGGCACTTGTGTCAGGACCGACAGCTGATGTCATTAACCTGGAAGTGACATCATAGCCAGAAGTGACATCATCAAGAAGGAAGTGCTGTCATGGTGACATAAAAAAATGACACTCCTGAAATGCAAATTGCCATCCTTGGATGGCAGCAATTGCACAACCATGAAACTTTCCTGACAGAAAGCAATTGGACAAAATACTTTGGTAAAAGCACTGAACTAAAAACAAAATATTAAAAAAAAAAACTCTCACTTGAAAATTCAAACCGTTAACACTCACAAAAGAAATACAGCAAGAGTCAGGTCTGTAGCTTCTAAGATGGCTGCTCCTAGCTTTCCATGACCCACCGGGCATCAGGTTGTGACCCACCAAGTGGGGCTCCACCCACAGTTTGAAAAACACTGTCCTAATACAAAAACAACACCACACAACACACACCCAGATTCAGCTCGTACCTTTTCTCATTAACTTTCCTTTATTGTGGTCCATAACTTCATCTGGTATTTGAGTGAAGTTGGACATCTTGTTGTCCTTCATTATCTCGAAGGAGGCATTTTCCACCACCGAGTCGATTTGCTGGCTGGTCAGCTCCTTCCCGAGGAAATGGCAGAGCCTCTCCACGCTGCCGCGCAGATCCTGAGGACGACAGAAGCAGGCAATGGAGGCTATACATGCACATTCATGCACTGCTGTGCCATGTGGAGATCATGTTCTTTGACAACAGGACCAGCCTCAAGTCAGTGTGTCCAATGTCTTCACATTGGGAACCCCAGCATCAGTGCAGAGAGCACATCACCTACTGCTGCAGCCAGGATCTCTATAGGCCAGTGGTTCCCAAGCTGAGCCAGGACCCACCAGTGGGTTGTGAGCCAATTTCAGGTGGGTCGTGAAGCACCTAGAGCAGCCATATTGAAAAGATGGAAAGATGGGACCCTGGAACGGGGGAGGTCTGTGTGGCTGTTTGGCTTGTGTCCAGGTTGTAAATGGGCTTTTTGTCCCTTTCTGATCCACTGTGCTCTTGGAAAATGGCTGAGAAATCACCCAACTGATTGCTGCGTTCTCGGGAAAGCAGCAGGCTCTGACATCACAATGATGGCACGTCCGGCCACAACATCACTTCCAGTGGGTCCCAGACAGCTTGTCATTCTCAAAAGCGGGTCCCGGTGCTAAAACGTTTGAGAACCACGGTTCTAGAGCATACCTACACTGAAGAGCCAGTAGTCTTATAGGCAAGACACTCCACAGTTGCCCAAACAGTGGTAACAAAGAGAAAACAAAGAGGTGACGTTCAGGAAAGCTTTGGGTGTGCAAAAACAGCCAAGGGTGGAGTCTTACCTGCTGCAGCTCTTCGTAGGTGATTAAGAAGAAGTTGGGCTTGTCCTTCATTGCCAACCAGCCTTTCACATGCTCAAACCAAGAGCCAAAGATCACTGGAAGAGCAAAGCAGGGGGAGAGATGGGAAAGAACTGATGGGGTGACTCCTGAGAGCTGAGATGGGTCGAAGGTTGGGCGGCACATTCTCTCCACTACCAGTGAAGACGTATATTGTACCATCACCAACTTCAGATCTCAGTTCTGACTGTTTCCTTCCCCCTTCAAGCTTAGGCCCTTGCAACCGGCCGGTTGAACACAGGACAAGTGAAACACAAACCAAATGAGCCACTGTGGATCCTTTTCCCGCTCATAAGAACTCTCTCGATACTTACCCTGGTGTGAAAGAGATCACGCGGATGCAGATCAATCAAGACTGTCAGCCTAATCCTACCTAAATTCCACCAGTACGGGCTCCAATGCATCCCACAGGGGATTTTTACCTGCTGTGGCCTCCTCAGTCTAAGGGGACAGTGGGCCACAATTGTTGGCCTCTGTCCCTGGCTAGAGGACGGGAGAGGGGTGTCACAACCACAAAGCTGAGTAGGTCTGTTGGGAGAGTTCTCCTACCGTCCCCTCTCAGGAACGTCTCCAGGAAGTCTTGCATGGTTCCAGGATCCTTCAGAAGTTTAAGGCTGTTGGAGAAATGGAAGAACGAGACCAGGACGTCCTTGGGGTTCCGTACGGTGTAGATAACCTGCAGGAGAGGCAAAGGCACGGGTGGATTTTGGGCAGGGTACCCCCTCTCCCCACCTTGTTAGGCCATATTGAAAGGCTGCATTCTTATACTGTATAAAAGTATAATCAATAAATTAGAATCAATGCTAATAAATTAGAATCAATGCTAAATCAATGTACAGTATTTGCTTCTGGCCCAACAGCAAAAACCCTTGTGTTTTCCCTTAGCCAAGCAAAAGCTAAAACAGTAAATAACAGGCACCGCTCTGGCTCCAGGTCAAGCTGGTCCTGGAAAAGATAGTGGCTAACAGTAGCTAACCGCAAACATAGCTCAACAAGGTCCTACCAACAGAACAAAAACAGAGATAGAAATAATCTTAAATGTCTAAGTACAATGCTGATGCTAGAACTTATGCAATCAAATGTTTTTCAGATTGCTAAAATGTTGTTTCCACTGTTATAACCTTGTGCTAAAATGTAGTAGTAGTAGTAACCATCATCATCATCATCATCATCATCATCATCTGTTAGTCACATGTACTCTGCTAAATGCCAAATGCTAAAACATTTGTGTAATCAACAATGTATAGTTCCGGGGTGGAACCTATAAAAATAGGTGGAACCCTAGATAGAATTGCACTGCCATGATTTGGGCATCTGCCCCACAACTGTGCCCAGCGAGGTACACGCTGAATAAACTGCTTGAACTCTTGCTAAGAACCGGAGTGGTCTGTTTCCTTTAAACTAAACAATACAGAGAGAGAGCTCATGCGCCTTACAACCTCCCCTTGTTCCAAGGACATGGGATGGTTCCTCAGAAGCAACTCTCTTTTAGGACACTGTGGGGTATGAGTGGGTGATCCAATGACATCTCATCTTCCTCCCAATCCTGACTTGAATCGATCCAAGATCAGAGCTTTGAATGGGTCCTTGTGGTGTATCTTGCACAAATGGATTGAGATCTCACTTTCCCCCCCCAAACACAGCCGTACATGGCTCGCTGTGTTCCTGGGGGTGGGGTCGTCCTGCCCCAGAGCGTCGCCCGGCCACACCTCCCCACACCTGGAATTGCTCCAAAAGTGGCCCCCCAAAAGCGCATGGATTTTTTCATGCCACTGCGCCCTAGCACAGCCAGCGCCCACTGCACTTGCCTCCCCCGCAGCACCCTCGCTACGCCTCTGCCTCCCCCCCCCCAAAAAAAAATCTAGAGGTGTTTCCTCAAGATAGTACAAGGGATGAAATAGGTTCACAGGAAGGCACATTCTAGCAAATGTTCCTTGTTCAACGTTCCACGCAATCGTAAGTAAGGCTGACATAGCAGGGCCATATCCTAAACCCAGCAGGAGGCAGCAGCAGCTCAGCGCAGGGCAAGGAGAGGTTTTCCCCTTGCACCTGGGTAAGCCCCAGCCAGCCCTATGGGGCTGCTCGCATCTGCGCCTGCTAATTTGAATCAGGGCCTCTCTGACTGGGGACGGGGTTTAGAATATGGCACTACATCCGTCACGCTTCGCCACCTCCGTCACCACCCACTGTGCTGTCCCGTTACGCCCCCGGCATGCCTCTGGCCAATGGCGGATCTAGGGGGCAGGGGGGGCAAGAGCCCTGGGCGCCATCTTGGGGCCGTCTAGGGGGGGCGCCAGTGGCCCCCACAACATTGTGCGGGTAGACCTGGGCTCCGGAGCCCAGGTCTACCCATTGGAACCAGCCGCGAGTAGACCTGGTCTCCCTCGAAGGGAGCCCAGGTCTACCTGCAGCTGTTTCTAATGGGAAGACCTGGGCTCCGTGGAGCACAGGTCTACCCGGGGCTGCTTCTGGTGGGTAGACCTGGGCTCCCATGGGGGCGCACTTCTATTGGGTGCCCTGGGTGCCATTTTGACTAGGTCCGCCCCTGCCTCTGGCACACCCTTGGCGAGGCCCTGCACCGACTGAGCACCACCGACGCTCACCCGGTGCAAGACTGGTGCTGCTGATGGGCGCAGCGGCGCCGTACGCCGACGCTGCTGCTTGCACCAGTCCAGCCAGCGAAGATGCGCTTGACAGCACATTGCCGCCGGCACTGGACCGACACAAGAGCGTAGTGCCAGCACACTTCAGGTACAGGATTTCACTCTTACTTGGCAACCCGCCCATTTTTCACGCATGCTCCTGCTTGAACCATAGGAAGCTTCCGGTTACGAGACCAGGGTTGCAATCCTGCATCAGTGGTTTCCAAACGTTTTTTGACTTGTGGCTCTCTCGATCTAATGGGCCGCAGCTCCCTATTTGGGTCACAATCCTGTACTTTCTCAGGACTTTCATGTGAGTGGCTTTTTTCCTTACCTTAGCCTTGGAGTGGAGGAAGGATTTGGGGAAAAGCTGGACTGGGAGGTGAGAGCTCATGAACCTTGGTGGAGCAGAGTCCTGTAAACTCTTCCTGCTAGTCTCGATTTCAATCCAGGGCATCCGTTCAAATACGGACACACTGCGCACCCAGGTAGGGTCTCCATTGCTCCGGATTAAGCACAAGATCTCTGCCATCCAATGGGTACCTAGGAAGACATCCCACAAGTTAGCCCACCTTTGTTCTGCTATGCCAGGGGTTTCCAAACCTGGTAGCCAGAGAGCCACATCAAATATCTGGCACGGGGCCAAGGGCCGGAACCGTGAATACATTTAAATGAACACATTAGAGACAGAACCTGGATGAATGAACGCTCCAAGTTCCAGGATTCCTCCAAGCACCAACACATCTCACCAAAATATTGCACGTACTTGAACGGGCTCCCATTCCCCCACTTCACAAGCAGCTTACTTAAACGTGCTGGAGTAAATATCTCAGAACCAGCAGATCACTGGAAAGGAAACACCCAAAGCCTGTTCTGATGGTTGGGATGGACTCCCTGACTTGCAGAATGCCATCTCAAACCTTCAGAGGGCCCGAAAACATCATTTCCGGGTCTTTCAACCTTTCAAAAGCATTCCGAGGGTCATGCGGCCTCCCTGGCCCTCAGAATACACCCCACACACCAGCTTGGAGGGTGCAGCCCCATGGCTCTCCGACATTCTGCCCGTTTTCTTTCCTACCTGATTTCGGGTAAACGACACTCACAACGTCGTCGTCCAACAACTGGAAATCATTTTCCACATAGTTGAGATGCTGTTCTGGGTAATATTCTTCTGTGGGGAACGAGATCCCCTTGTAGTTAAAATATGTTGCTGATGACATTGAGAAGCTGCCAAGTTCAACATGGAAAGAAGGAAACATTATGAAGGACACAGTCCTAACCTGGAGTTAGGCCAGCAAAGTTTGGCCGGCACAAGGGACACCGTAAAATATGTTTGGACCACTCTCGGAGTCAGAGAAGCCAGCACACAGGCATGCGCCATCCTCCCTGACTCCGAGAGTGGTCCAAACGCCACTCCCTTGTATCTGGCATTCTGAGGTAAATTTCTGAGGTAAAATTCTGAGGTAAATATGAGGTAAATAAAGCAAAGTCTGGCCAGCACAAGGGACACCATAAAGTATGTTTAGTCCACTCTCGGAGTCAGAGAGGTCAGCACACAGGCATGCGCCATCCTCCCTGACTCCGAGAGTGGTCCAAACGCAAGTACTGCAAGATTTTGTCTTGGTTTTCCTGTCTGTGGGGCAAATACAGGCGTGCCCCCGTATTCACTGTTTCGGTATCCGTGATTTCAGTTATCCATGGAAACCATGGATGCTGGGGCGCGTATTAAAAAGATAGGGGAGCATTAAACAAATCTCCTTTTTTTGACTTGTTACAGCAAAACCACTGATGTTCTCCGATCTTTATAAAGGCGTCCCCAGTAGCCACGGTTTCACTTATCCACAGATACCACGGAGACCCCAATAGGGGTTTATTTAAAAGATAGGGGAACATTAAACACATCTCTTTTATTTAACCTTGTTGCAGCAAAACCACTTACCTTGAAAAAGGCGTCCCTGATATCCGCGGTTTTGGATATCTACGGAGACATCCGGAACCCAGCGGATACTAGAGCATGCCTGGATCTTTGTTAACTATTTGGACAGGTCTCTGTGACCCTACAGCTACATTTCACGAAGGGTTGGCTCATGCTGCACCTGCAGTTCCATAATACCTCCTGCGTGTGCACCAGGTGTTTGGACTTTGAACCATCTGCTCAGTTGTGAAATCACAGTAGCTTTGTGCACTTGCAGGCATTTGGGTGTGACTCTGCAGCAATTCTCAAGATCTGCAGCACTTTTATTCCAAGTGTCCGCGGCCAAGCCGAGGCCACGGGTTTGCGGGAAGGAGCGCTGCCTCCTGTGCAACCGCCATCCAAGGTGGTTTGGCGCCTTTAGGGAAGGATCAAACCAGTCCTTAGGAGAAGCACAGAACTTGAAGATCTTACACCTTGATTTTAGTCTGGTTCAACTGATTCTGGGCTGGAAAGGCTGGGGAATCTGATGCAGCTGTATACAGTAATTGGTCAACTGGAGTGGACCGGGGCAGAAGGCCACTGGATGTCCCATTGCTAGAATGGGGCAAAACAGAAAGGGCTAAACTGAAACAAAGCCACACACATCCAGAATGATTTGAAGGGGTGTATAACCTTCTCTGGGGTCCTACACAAGACATTCAAGGAGGAGGTTTTGATTCCACCACGTAAGAGAAGTTGACCCATTTTGCGTTCATCTGAATATTTTGACGTTTCTTTGTAGATTTTGGTGCAAGGTTTTCAAAAATGCCCCTCTTTTTGGCACAGCTTCAATAGTTACGCTACTCCAAAAAAAAGTATGCAGTTGTATTATTCAGCATTTCTTACAATGCACTAGGTAGTGTTCTTCAAACCAGGGGTCATGGTCCCAATAGGGTTGTGAGGGCTGTTTTGGGGTGGGGGTGGCAGCAACTTTTCAAAGCCTGTGCTCTCCAAGAGAGGGCTTAAATCCAATCCAGTAATGGCGCTGTCTTCTCAAAACTTGAGTTCTTGATCTAATCCTGCACAGTCACGTCTTGCTTTGACCCTTCTGCTGAAGCTGCTCCCACACAGGGTTGGTGTGTAGAGGTAGGACAGGGATGGGGGGGGGGGGTAAGATCAGGTCCCAAGAGATGCCAGAATCTCTGCTGGGTCCCTAGCCCCTAACTTTACTGGGGGACGTGACACACAGAACAGTTTGAAGACTACTGCATTAGCCCATATGATTTACACAAACCAAAAATTTAAGGCACGTTTGGATGATACAAAAAAAACCCCAAGGTTACCATTGAAATTCATGCCTCTGGATTGTATAGGAAGCGTGAACAATCCAACATACATCAGCTTTGTGTTACGCAGTGTTAGTTCGAATGGAAGGGGCAAGCCTTATTTATTAGCAGAGTATTTCTTTATTTCCGTTATTAATATCCTACCTTTTCCTCCGGCCAGGTCCGATTCCCTTCTCACCTTGTTATCCGATGTGCCTCGCTCTCCAAACCTGCCTACTTCCTTCTCTACTTTTTCCCCTCTGGAGTGCGTTGGTGGAAGAACACCTTTGCTTTGTCCCATGTAAAAAACCCACAAATCACAGAGCAGTCATTTGTCAGTGCCAAGATCCACCTATTGCAATCTCTTCATGAAAGGCCCTCATTTGCTGCCAGGAGTGTAGCAGGTAAGAAGAGACGAGCCCTGCTATGTACCTCTGGATTGTACAGGTGACGACATACGCAGGTGAGCTCAGGTAACACCTCTGAAGTTTTGTCCAAAGGAGTTCACAGCAAACAGCAGGAAAGTAAACTGAGATGTTTGCCTAGGAGCCTCAAAACCGTGCCTAGAATCATTGTTCTTCCCAGGATTTATTGAGAGATGGCATGCAGCTCGCATTACACATTAAAAGCTTATTCAAATAGACCAGGGAACAAAATAGCTCCGAGCTGAATTTGGGCCACCACTCGGTTATTTGAGAGCGCAATCCTAACCTGGAGTTCGGCCGGCACAGGTTGGTCAGCAAAGTTTGGCCGGCACCAGGGACACCGTAAAGTGTGCTCGGACCACTCTCGGAGTCAGGGGGGATGACACACGTCTGTGTGCCGGCCTCCCTGACTCCGAGAGTGGTCCAAACAGACTTTATGGTGTCCTTTGTGCCGGCCAAACTTTGCTGGGTGCCGGCTGAACTCCAGGTCAGGATTGCACTCTTAATCAGGAAAAAAAAAATCACAGGCTTTCACAACTGAAGCCTCTTTCTCACTAAAATTTTATTTTTTTCACATTTTTATCCTTCCTCCAAAGAACAGGGAGGTGTACATGGTTCTTTCCCTCCTTTTTTTCCTCACAACAACCCTGTGTAGGTGAGGCTGAATTTTTGAAATTTCTGTATTTTTGAAGTGTGGGGGGAGGGCTTCCAACAAAAAATCTTCTTCCTCCCCTCCACAGGCCTTATGGCTCCCCCCCCCCACACACACACACACACGAAGCATAAGGTTGCAGATCTTCTGTTTGGAGCTCTGACACACCCTGTGAGGGAATCAAGGAGCCAGCCATCATGAAAACAGGTTTTATTTGTGAAAATCATCACAATTGCACAAAATATATACAATCTGGGTGAACTGATTCATGGTCGGGAGAGACAGTGGAAAAGCCAGGACAGTAACCTATGTACAAGGTAGGAAGACTTAAAGGAATGTTCCGGAACACCTGCTGGTCCCAGAAGGGTATTGGCCTTAGCCATGTGCAAATAAAAACAACTGTGTTCCTTAGGAGACCATCAAAAATATCCAATTGGCCAAGACAGTTACCACCAAATTGACCAATATGAGTGTGTGTTAACTCCAAATGGTAATACCAGAAATTTCTTAGGTTAAGATGCGTGTGATTTCTTATGCCTGTTGGGAAAGCAAGTGGTAAGAGGCGCCCTCTCCCATGTGTTTCCAAACACTGTAGAGCCCCAACATCATCCTTATTGGCACGTCTGGAATAAGCATTTCCTACTCTATTTTCCAATGCAAAAATATACTGAATTTTTGCCGTAGAGATGCAAGGCTCGAATGGACTCACCTTTGGGTTGCAATCTTAATCTGGAGTTAGGCTGGCACAGTCAGCAAAGTTTGGCCGGCACAAGGACCAAGTGTGTTTGGACCACTCTCGGAGTCAGAGAGGATGGCACACATCTGTGAGCTAGCCTCTCTGACTCCGAGAGTGGTCCAAACATACTTGACGGTGTCCCTTGTGCCAGCCAAACTTTGCTTTATTTACCTCATATTTACTCCAGAATTTTACCTCAGAAATTTCCCTCAGAATGCCAGATACAAGGGAGTGGTGTTTGGACCACTCTCGGAGTCAGGGAGGATGGCGCACGTCTGTGAGCTGGCCTCTCTGTCTCCGAGAGTGGTCCAAACATACTTGACGGTGTCCCTTGTGCCAGCCAAACTTTACTGACCTAACAGTGCCAGCCTAACTCTAGGTTAGGATTGCGCCCTTGGTGTTCACGAGAATCATGGCCAAAGGTTGATCACAGTAGCTTTAATGGCAGACATACTGTATAGGTGGTGTGCTACTCTAGTTTTCATCTAACTCGATGATGTCCACCCAACGGACACAAGAAGTCAGATCTGAGGTTGCTGGCAGCCATTTCTGACCTGAGGATAATGTGACATGACTCTGGATACTCAAAGCTAGACAAGGTCCCACTCAAAAGCCACAAGTCTCCCAAGAAAAGCCAACGTAATATATACTGCAAGTATAGAAAAGCAACTTAGAAGGCTGATGAACCCGACAGAGCAAACTGTCTGCTACCTCTTCTTCTGAAGAAGGGGAAGGAGAGGAGAGGCTAGTAATGTCCGCCCCACCCCCTAGAAGTACTCTCCCCTGTGCATTGTCCTGTCCCACAACTTCAGCCTAGAACAGTGGTTCCCAAACTGTGGGTCAGGACCCACCAATGGGTGGTGACCTGATGGTTGGCGAGTTGCGAAACTGACAAGGAGAGTGCATTGAGCCTTAGAGAGGGAGAAACTGAGCCACTCATGAGTAGGTGGCCATGCCTCGGCACTTATCCAAGGTGAAGGGGAATGCAAGGCCGCCAGAATGGTCCCAATCCAATGAACAAGGAGCTCCAAATGTAACATTGTCCTTGATCAGAAGGCTCAGTTGTGTGACAAATGCCTCTCCTCATTTTTGTCCCTTCAGAGGTTCCTATAAACAGGGGGAGAGAAACAGGGGACCTTTTTGCCTTCTGTTGCCCAGAGATGCACACGTTCAGGGCATGAGCTCTGCTCATATTTCTGCTCACAGTGACCACAGTAGCCAATCGCAAGTGCTCTAGGAAGGAGGGTGGAAACCATTGTCAGATGAGCAAGTCCAGAAGCACCGTTTTGATAAGGCTGACAGGGGAGAAACCACCTATGGCAGGCGGTGTGGGGGGGGGGGAGGATATTGAAAGGGTCAGTGAGACCCTGTGACTGTGCCAACTGGCAAGGGGCGCCCTGCCTCACTGCAGGAGCACCAAAGTCCAGAGTTCATTGTGGCTATGTTTGTTCCCTTTGAAAAAAGTCCCCTTTGGGGTTCTTAAAGCAGCAGCGTCTCACTGAAAGGGGAAGAGATGCGGTGGCTCAGAGTTGCACTTCCGGGGGCGTCAGTCCTGGATCACCATCCCGCTGGTGTGACTGAGAGTCTGCAGGGGGAAGCAACAGAGATGCATGTTGGGTGTTTCCATAGCTGAGAAGTACTGCTGCTCAGAACAGGAGATCTTGGGGGTGGGGGCAATCGCCTTGCCCTTACCCTTGTGCCCCCAAGGGAGAGATGTTAGGTGGGGTGCCCACTGAACTGGGGGATGCTATGAAGAGTCAAAACCGACCCCTGATCAACGAGGCACAGATTCATTTTCCAAATTAGAACTGGGGGCAGCATTTCCTTTTAGAGGAAACGTGACCCATCCTTAGAAGAACCGAGCACATCTAGTCCAGCTTCCTGCATCTCACAGTGGCCCACCAGATGCCGCAGGGAGCACACAAGACAACCAGATGCCTGCATCCTGTTGCTACACCTTTGCATCTAGCATTCTGAGGTAAACATGAGATAAATAAAACGAACTGCTATCCTATCTGTGAGGAGGGAGCCCCACTGGACAAGCCAAAGGCCCATCTAGTCCAGCTTCCTGTATCTCACAGTGGCCCACCAGGTGCCTCAGGGAGCACACAGGTAACAGATACCTGTATCCTGCTGCCACTCCCTTGCACATGGCATTTAGAGATAGGCTATTCTAAAACCAGGAGGTTGCTTGTACCCATCACAGTTTATATTCTGTCATGAGCTTTTCTGCCAGAAACATGTCCAATCCCCTTTTAAAGGCATGTAGGCCAGGCACCGTCCCCACATCCTGTGGCAAGGAGTTCCACAGTCTCCAAGGTGCCGTAAGGCTCTTTGGTGCAACAAAACAAAGCTCAAACAAACCCAGCTAGCTCTCCAGGAAAAGCCACACACCCCGTGCCTTTTACCTTCATGGCCCGGTAGATCCACCCCTGGAAGTCGTTGACCTTGGTGTAGACGCCGGGCTTATTGGCCAAGGCACAGCCGGTGCCCCAACTCACAATGCCACAGAGGCGCCAACGTGACGTCCGCGAGATGCTGTCCTCACACACAAAGGGGCCACCACTGTCACCCTGGCAGAGGATAGAAGTCAGAAGTCAGAATCTGCACTCAGGGGGACCCTCTCTCGCAAAGGGGTCTTGCTGCGGCTTCATCACTAGTGCTGCCCTCCTATACATCTTTTCCTGGGAGTAAGCACCACTGAATACAATGGAACTTACTTCTGAGTAAGTGTGCTGCAAGAGCGTAGACAAGGAAAGACAAGGGGGTCCGAGAAGCCAAAACACGCGGATGGGTCAAGGCAATGGTGCAGCTTCTTAATAGATTTGAAAGACATTTAGACCTTGGTATCCGCAGGGAATGCATTTCCGGATAACCACCATCCCCATCCCCGCGGATATCAAAACCTGCGGATAGTGGAGTCTATCGGTTCGGACCATCAAAGACCTCCAGAGTGACCAGGACTGCATTCTGTTGGCGTCCAGAGAGGCTGTGGACAGCCTCCCCACGCTTCCGAAAGCCTGCCAGCCTCACCTTGCCCGTGCCGCATGTCCCAGGTTCGGCTGCTCCCCCGTGACTGCCCACTGCCAAGCACAGCCTACCTGGCAGGCGTCGGTGCCTCCCGCCGCAAAGCCTGCACAGAACATCCGGGGTCTTATCTGGCTGCCGTAGTAATCCGGGCTGTTGCAGACACTGGTGCTGATGATGGGGACGCTGGCCTCTTGCAGCATGTCCGACTGCTGCCCTGTGAAGAGAGGAGGCTGAGCATCCGGGGAGGGGAGGAAGACCCCCGTTCCTCCCGCAACCCGCGAGCACTGATCTCATGTGATGACGCTTATGCATAGAACTAGTGTACAAGACTTGCTGAGCAGCAGAGCCTTCGACAGGGGCATGCTACACCATGTTAAAGAATTATTATTATTATTATTATTATTATTATTATTATTATTATTATTATTACTTTAAATGGTTCCCTGTCCCCAAAGCGTTCACAATCTAAAAAATGCAGAACACTGTCAGCGACAGCCACTAGAAAAGACACTGCACAGGGGTGAAGAGGGACAATTACTCTCCCCCTAAGAGGAACCCCACTTGGAAAGGTCTCTCTTAGGGACGTGGTGGCGCAGCGAGTTAATCCGCTGTTGCTGGGCTTTCAACCGCAAGGTTGGGAGTTCGAGACTGCATGACAACCTAGCAGTTCAAAAGCACCTAAAAAATGCAAGTAGATAAATAGGGACCACTTCGGTGGGAA
>JAJKFI010000022.1:7846889-7875830 GCA_029204185.1 Lerista edwardsae
TAATAATAATAATAATAATAATAATAATAATAATAATAATAATAATAGAAGCTTGTAAACCGCTTTGTGAACTTTACGTTGCCAAGTGGCGTATAAATACTGTTGACTGATTGATTTGATTGATTGATCTTCTGCCCAATCTCCTAAAAGGACAGCTGCCCTGACTTGCCAGAGCATGGTTTGGATAACTGTCCCTTGGCTGTGAGGCACTTTTTCAAGTGGTGCTTGATAACAGCATATTTGAGGAACTGTCTTCTCCCTTATGAACCAACACACACCCCACAGTCACCAGAGAGGGCCCTGCTCTCTCTCCCCCCCCCCCCCCCGTGGGTGCGTGCGCGCATGCGCTGCCTCAAGCAAAGGTCAAATCGACAGTAACCAGGAGGAGGGCCTTCTCTGTGGTGGCACCGTACGGAGTTACCTATCTGTGGGATGGAGAACCACCCCCTCCCTTGTTAGTGATGCTTGAAGACTCACCTATTGCCCAGACTCCAGCTCCAAGCCCAGCCAGGAGCAAGAAGCTGCTGGTGACAACAGCGACCACTTTTGGCAGAGTCCAGCCACACCCTTTGAGGCCTCCTGAAAGACACAGAGAGAAGTTGAGTCGGTGGGGCTGGGAGCAACCCCTGCTCAGGGCTGAAGCTCAGTGGCCTCCCTCTAAGCCCAACCCACTTCTCTGGGTCACGGTGCAGGTGAGATGGAAGGGGAGGGAGGGAGGTTTTTCAGGAGCAGGTTGGAAGGCAGGCAATGACAGCTCTCTCTAGAGAGATTATTCTGTAATATTTCTTTTTTCACACTGTTATACAGCGGGCCCTTGGATTTATGGGGGATCCATTCCAGGACCCCTCATGGATACCGATCTCCGCGGATACAGCCGTAATGGTTCAGGCATTGGGCTTCCACCTGGAAGACCCAGGTCCAAAACCCTGCGCAGCCATGAAGCTTCCTGAGTAACTCTGGGGCAGTCACTCAAAGCGCAATCCTAACCGGGAGTTAGGCCAGCAAGGTTTGGCTGGCACAATGGCCACAGTAAAGCACGTTTGGACCACTCTCAGGGTCAGGGAGGATGGTGCATGCCTGTGTGCTGGCCTCTCCGACTCCGAGGGTGGTGCAAACATACTTTACGGTGTCCCTTGTGCTGGCCTAACTGTGCTGGCCTAACTCCAGGTTAAAAAGGTAAAGGTAAAGGTTTCCACATGACCAAATGGTCTAGTCGGGACCAACTGTAGGGGGCGGTGCTCATCTTCATTTCTAAGCCTGTAGAGCCGGCGTTTTGTCCGAGGACAAGCTTCCGTGGTCATGTGGCGGGCATGACTCTACGCCGTAGCGCACAGAAGGCCGTTCCCTTCCCACCGAAGTGGTCCCTATTTATCTACTTGCATTTTAGGTGCTTTCGAACTGCTAGGTTGCCAGGAGCTGGGACAAGCAACGGGAGCTCACTCCGTCGCACAGTCTTGAACTCCCAAGCTTGCGGTCGAAAGCCCAGCAACAGCGGATTAACCCGCTTGCGCCACCACGTCCCTATAACTCCAGGTTAGGATTGCGCTTTGAGTGACTGCCCCAGAGTTACCCAGCAAGCTTCATGGCTGCATTCAAATGCCAAGAATGAACAAGGCATGGCAGGAGTCAACGCTTTCAGAGCAGGGCTCCAGATAAATGCGAGCAGCATTGATGGAATCATTTGTTCGGGCGCTCCACAGCCACGAAGACTCTACTTGTGGACAACAAAGAGTCCGCTGCAGTTGCAAACCCAGCAAACCCTCTGGAATTTGCCCACTTGTGAAGAAAGAGAACCTGGCGAGAGGGTGCCAATGGGGTCAAACACCCTCCTGCCTCTCCTAGGTCCAGCAGGAAGCAGCTGGAAACGTTAATGTTTAATTGCTACATTGCCTGGACAGTGGGGGGAGAGGGGGGGAAGGACCAGGGGATTGGAATGGGAAGTCGAATGGGAGCTCCTAGCTGTTTTTATTCTTAAGTTGGACTCACCGTCTTTTTCAGCCATGTCAGAGCCGGTTAATCATCAAGCCACTGGGCTCGCCTCTCAGCAACCCAGCTCCCCCCACGAGAGGAGGCCTTTCAGACAAGCCTGGAAACCCTATAGAGGAGAAAGATGGAATGGGAACTGTCCAGAAGCCCCTGAACCAGGATCTCCTGGGCCTAGACCGAACTCTAACCGCTACACATTACTGCCTCTCGCTGGGCAGCAAGCCCAGATCTGCATACAGGTGTACACTTCTCAGGTGAATCCTAGCTCACTGTGGAGCATACCTGTACAATGAAACATTCCCCTTCCCCATGTTTGTTACATTCACTATTCACACTTTCAGAAATAGCCTTTTAAAGTAGATCCAGCTGAGATGGTAAGGAAACAAATTGGCTGCCTTTTTTGTTTTTTGTTTTAAACCAACCCTGTAGGAATGTGTTCCAATTTTTCCTTTTTTTGCCTCTTTTTATACCTTTAGCTCAACCAGATGAGACACTTTCTAAACAAGGACACCCAGCCAGAGGCGGATCTAAGGGGGGCAAATCTGTAAGTTTTGCAAGAAGCCTTACCTTGTAGTGGAAAACACTCCTCTCCTGCACTGTTCTAGCCAATCCTCACAGGGAACAGCAACATCTTGGCATTGCTTACTGGCTACAGCAGCAAGGGAGGGGAGGGATTTACATGACAGGGTAAGGCTTCTTGCAACACTTACAGATTTACCCCCCCCCTTAGATCCGCCTCTGCACCCAGCTTCAAAGGCAAGTTCAATTTCCCCATCACCGCCAAACCCCTTGCTACAAGCATCCATCACAATTGACCGTTTTCTAAGCACGTCTCAAAAAGCTTGGCATTGCCGAATCAAAAGTTGCATCTGGAATTGGATAGGAGGGGGGAAGAGTTGAAATCGCACATTTCAGGACACATAATAGAGTTGGTCACCCAGAAGAGTCTGCTCTACAAGAAGGAAAATTAGGAGAGCTTTTCTCGTACAATTATAATCTGCCCACTCACACACACATAGGGCTGGCCCCAAACCTCCCAGCTCTTGAGTCGGTGGATCAAATTCCTTCACTGGCTCTCCTCCCTGGATTCTAACAGGAAGGGGTGGAGCATAAGAGTCAAGGAGAGCAGAATAGTGTGCTAGAGCATCTCTCCTCCATTCCCATCTGAATGGCCTACTTCCCAAGTCACTAAAGAAGGCACCAAGCATTGGCACCATCACCCCTTCAGCCATACCCTCCTTACCCCTGACATTCCTCTCAGTGGCATAGCTAAAGGGGTGCAGGAGGGCAACTGCACCAGGCAACAAGCTTTAGGGGGGCAACAAGCTGAGCTTGACGCCAGAAGCCAAAATGGTGACAACCTTGGTATGTATGAATAATACCTTCGTGTTATATGTCATTGGAAAGGTAATTGAATGCAGGATGCAATGAAACAAACCCCATTGGACTATCAATATTCTATCAAAGAGTATGGCCAATTAACCAGAAAACCTTTGTATTTATTTCCTTGAATTAATTAAATTTGATTTCAGGAGGGGGTTACAAAATATTCTTTGAACCTGGGTAGCAGATGCCTTAGCTATGCCCCTGATCCCTCTACACCATCCCACGTTAAAGCACACCTTTCCACCCAGTTAAACTGACACACTTTACATCTAGTTGTGCTCAAGACACTGCGGGCTAGAAAACCATTATCAGGTGCTATGAATAGCCTCTTCCTGACCATATGGGGCAGTGATGTCATTCAGGGGGAACGGACCAGAACGGGCGTTCCGGATCCTAACGGGCTCCGTGGCTGGTTCCGGGTTCCCAACAAGTGCCAATCAAAAGTGAGTTCCTGTTCCTAAATCATTTGAATGACACCACTGATATAGGGGCCTATTGATTGTTATTATTTGGGGACAAACCTCCCCTGAAAAAGTCTGGGAGGGGGCAAAGATTAAAGAAGTGTGTATTTACGTGATGCCAGATGCTGTATTTATTCACTGCAAAAGATTTACACTCTGCTTTGCTCCCCGATTCAAGGTGGCTAGCGACAGTGCTTTGAAACACAATACAATAAAAATAACAAAAGCTCAAAGCAGCCACACAAAGGCCACAAAACCATCAGATTAAAAAGACAGACACGACAGACATAAAAACCACAGCACCATCAGAAACAAATAAGCCTTCAGCTCATTGCCGGAAAAAAAATACAAGCCACCCAGGGAGGGAGGGAGTTTCACAGGAGTGGCTACCACCGAGAAGGCCCTGTCGTGAATCTAGGATCCCCTGCTAACTGGGCAAGAGGCATCCCCTGCTAACTGGGCAAGAGGCACTTTTTCAAGTGGTGTCCTCTTATATTTAGCAGGGGGAGAGCAATTGTCCCTCATCACCCCAGTGCAGTGTCTTTCTCGTGGCTGTTGCTTGGGGTGTTCTCCATTCTTTTAGATTGTGAGCCCTTTTGGGACAGGGAGCCAGTTAACTGTAATGTTATTATTTGCCTGTAAACCGCTTTGTGAACTTAGTGTTTAAAAGCGGTATATAAATACTAGTGAGTGAGTGAGTGAGTGAGTGAGTGATTGATTGATAGGATGTGGCAAGTGTGGATCCGTCCCGCAGGATCAGCCAGATCACGAAGCGGCCGCCTTGTGTTTTGGCAACTTTGCCGTCTGGCTCCCTGCCCAGTTCCTTCTGCGCTTTGGCTCCCCCTTTAAGTGGGAGCCTCCGCAGGAGAAGGACGGTGGGGGGGGGGAACCGCAATGATGTCATGGCATCACTTCTGGGTTCTCGAGGAGGAGGGGCTTGTAGTGCTGGCTTGGCTGGTGTCCTCTCCCACCCCACCCCGGTTCCTTCCCCACTTGGAATACAAGAACTGGCCTAGATGGGCCCTGGGCCTGACCCAGCAATCTTATGTTCTTCGGACAGGACGTAACTCTGCAGAACACACCAGAAGCGCCTGGCCACGGCAGAGTGCAGGAGCCCCACAACTAGCCCACCCCCAATAAGGGCTGCGGCCACCACAAAGCAGTGCCCCCAAACCCTCCTGCCTGGGTTGCCTTCTCTTTCCCCGTTGCCTCCCTTGTATCTCTTCTAGATTGTGAGTTCCCTGGGAAAAGGGCCCTACACCGGGAAATCCTACACTTTTCTTTAAACAACATACAGCTTCGTATTCTGACAGCCCAAGATTTCAATGGACCGGATCGCCCCACCTTCCATCAAAATTCAGGCCCGAATGAGGCCGTTCTTTGATCCATCACTTGCCAAAAAGTTTTTCGGCCCCTGCATTTGAAACTCAGTCCAGATCTGGGACGCTGATTTTAGCGTGCCGGAGAAGCAACAAGTATTTTTGGAGTTCAATGAGTATATTTCTAAGCGTTAACTAATTAGGCTGTGTTCCGAACCAGATTCGTAGGGAGTAAGCCCCGATGCACGCAATGGGGCTTGCTTTAGAGTAAAGTGATCAGAAAGTGTACTGTTAAAAGGTATTGGGGGGGCTCATTTTCTATTCAGCCTTGTGATCAAGGGGAGGGGCACAACGGGGAGGGTCCCGATCCTGGCCGCTAAGGAAATGGGTCAGTGAACTGGGGAAGGAGGCGACACCCCCAGCAAAGCCCACCTTACCTCTTCTGCCCACGTCCCTGAGCGTCTGGACAAGGTTCACCGGGGCGCTCGCCTGCCAGCCAACGCGGGTGAGATCTCCATGGCTAGGATGGGGGAGGGGCAGAGAAGGCGGGGGGGGGTGGGGGCTAGAGGTGCCTCCGTCGGAGCACGGGACCTGCAGCCCACCTGGGCGGGGGGCGGGGGGGCGAGGAAGGCTTGAGAAGGTTGCTCCAAGGGCTCAATGGACGCTGAGGCTGCGCTGCTACGATTCAGACGGACACCTGTCTCGGCGGGGGAGAGCGAGGGGGACCTGGAGGGGCGACTCGTGCGGAGTGGGCGTGGCTAGAGGGGGTGGAGCTTCGATGCTCCTGGATTCCACTCCGGGCGATGGAAAATTGAGGGGGGTGGATCCACTTTTGGCTTCCAACGCCTACCTCTGAAAGTGGCTCATCTTTTTTTATCTCATCTGGGGAGACTTATGGCTAGGACTCCTGGGTCCCCCCACCCGCAGATAGCAGGGGTCTCTGCGCAGGGCCCCCAGACTGTGGTCTAAGAATAGAACGTAAGCACCGCCTGCGATGGATCAGACATCTCAGCGGGTATATCGTCCCCAACGGCGGACAACCACACTTTGAAGGGGCGGGGGAAACCTTGCTAAGAGAAGCTGCCTTCCTCCCCCCCCCCCCGCCCCCGTGCAGCAGGAGGGACCGGGGGAAGAGTGTTTAATTTCTGGAAAAGGAGACGCCAGGATTCAAAGACAAACACCACCACCATCTTCCTCTCTTTACTCTGGAAGCCCTTCTCCCATTCCTGGTCGTGGCTTGGTGCGAGGCGGAGAGAAAAGCACTCTGCACATGCTCAACGGCACGTGCATCATTTCCTCTGTCTAGCCGAGGCGTAAATTCTGACCGTGGTTGAGCCCCGAGCTGCCCGTAGCCTTCCTCTTTCCGGGGGTTGCCTCCTTTCGTAGTTGGGGGGGGGCACAAGTCAACCTTCACCCCGGGGGATGAGCCGGCAGCAACGTTCTTTGGTTTGCAAAACTCCAACGAAAGATGCGCGGGGTACTTTCTTCTTGGCCCGCCTGACCTCCAACGCAGCTGGTGCACCCATCGAGAGCTCTTGGCGGGGGGGGGGGGCGTGCGTCGGCAGCTCTCCTCTTCCCCGCCCCCGCCAGCGCGGCTCCTGACTCAAAGAGCCCATTGTATTGTCCAGGGCTCGCACCGTACCTGCGACTCCTGGAGCCTCTGAAGAGCGAAGGAGGGGCCGATGACAACACACCCGCCGCCATTCTCGTAACACACACCCAGAAGGATTTTTACCACCCCCATCCTCGGGCACTGCGCCGCAGATCCGACTGGGGCGCCTCCTCTTATGCCTGCAGGATCCGAAGGGTTAAATTTCATCAGTGCTTAAATGACGATGGGAGAGGGGAATCATAGCTCCACCTACTGACTCCCCCCCCCCGCAGTTTTAGCCCAATCATGCCCTCCCCAGTCCCCACAGCCTTCTAAAAACATCGGCTAGGATCAGAAGAGGTAAGGGGGCTAAAGCTCCCCTGCACCCCCCATCCCCCTTGTAAATCCAGCTCAGACTGTGATATTCCCCGCGTGGCTTCTTTTTAACCAAAGAAGCATTCAGAGATCACCTATTCTAACACCAGGAGGTGGCAAGTACCCATCGCAGCTTGTAACCTGCCGTGAACCTTTCTGCCAGAAATCTGTCCAGTCCCCTTTGAAAGGCACCTAGGCCAGATGCCATCCCCACCTCCTGTGGCAAGGAGTTCCACAGACAAATGACCCACTGGGCAAAAAGTATTTCCTTTTATCTGTTCTATATCTTGACCAATACATAATTTTAGTGGATGTCCCCTAGGTTTGGTGTTGTGTGAGAGGGAAAACAGATTTTGAACAGATGTAAAGTTTGCAACCCACATGCAAATCCCAGCAACCAAAGGCCAAATGTCATTGTCAGTCTCTCCCCACACCCTGCCACTGTTCAAAGTGTGCGTTAAATCCTTAAGGACGCAATCCTATCTGGAGTTAGGCTAGCACACTTAGGCCAGCAATGTTGGGCCGGCACCAAAGCCACCGAAAAGCGCGTTTGGACCACTCTTCGGGTCAGGGAGGATGGCGCATGTCTGTGCACTGGCCTCTCTCGCTCCGAGAGTGGTCCAAATGCATTTTACGGTGGCCCTTGTGCCGGCCAAACTTTGCTGGCCCAACTCCAGGTTATGATTGTGCTCTAAGCTAAAGCAACGGTCTCTCCCTATGTCCCAGATTCAGGGACGAACGGAGCCCCAACTGCACCTATGGCAGGGTGACGAAACTGCGCCCCCAGCACATCGCCCCCCCATGCATCGTCCAGCCACGCATCCCTGCGCCCGGAATAGCTCCATTTTGGAGCGAAACGGACACCAGGGAGGGCAGGTGGGCCAGGCAGCACGCAGGTGACTCCGCGGACTCCGCACAATGGCGCCCCTCTGCTGCCGGCGCCCATGGCTCGCGCCACCCCAGGCTACACCCTTCCTCCACCTCTGCCCAGATTCTGTGTGACTTTCCATTGTGGGTAACCAGGAAGGACTTTTCCCTAGAGGCCGATACAGAGCAGGAGGCATGAGCCAAAACAAATGGTTCACGTCAGCTGTGGATACATGCACAGCCCCAGTAGAGAAAAGGGAAGGAGTCATCCCACCCTCCCAAAGCAGAGCAGGCTCAAAAACAGCAAGGGGAGAGTGCATTTGGCTGCACCAGCTCAGTTACTGATTACCGAGGGCAGCAGGCTCTGTGTCACGGCTCTGAGCTGGGTGGGGAGTGGGGAGCAAGATCAGGCCAGGGGGCGGGCAAGGAATACTTCCTGCCTCTGCCCAATGAGGAAAAGCAAACATTGAACTAGGCATGTGGTCAAGACACATGGCCAACTCTCCTCCCAGAGTTGGGTTAGAATTTCAGAGGCTGTCCTCGGCCCAGCTATTGATAACATTCAAGTGTTCCCTGTTGCAACAAGTGGGGAGGCTTGGGACAGTACAGATGTGCAGGACTCTTGAATTCCACATGAGGATGCTGCACTCCCAGAAGCTCCAGCCCACCACACTTTTGGCCGGGACAAGGGCCACAGTCAGTGGTGTCATTCAAATGATTTAGGAACAGGAACTCACTCTTGATTGGTACTTGTTGGAAACCCGGAACCAGCCACGGAGCCCGTTAGGATCCGGAATGCCCGTTCTGGTCCGTTCCCCCTGAATGACATCACTGGCCACAGTAAAGTATTTTGGACCACTCTTGGAGTCGGAGAGGCCAGCACACAGACGTGCGCCATCCTCCCTGAGTCCAGGAGTGGTCCAAACATGCTTTACGGTGTCCCTTGTGCCGGCCAAACTTTGCTAGCCTAACTGTGCTGGCCTAACTCCAAGTTAGGATTGCGCTATTAGGGCACAATCCTAAACTGGGTTAGGCCGGCATAAGCTAAGCCAGCAAAGTTTGGCCGGCACAAGGGACGCTGTAAAGTATGTTTGGACCACTCTCGGAGTCAGACAGGGCCAGCACTCAGACGTGAGCCATCCTCCCTGACTCCGGGAGTAGTCCAAAAACGCTGTATGGTGGCCCTTGCGCTGGCCAAACTTTGCTGGCTTACCTTATGCCGGCCTAACTCTGGTTTAGGATTGCGCTCCCAATGACATCACATCATGCTTAATGATGTCACTTCCAACCCCCTGCAGGCATCGGGAATGCTCTTCAGTGTATTGCATAAAAGGAGTTTTATACATCCCTACTTTAACCCCTTCCTCTCCAGTGTGAGTCACTCAGCAGAGATGCCTTGGGAAACCCCCCCCCTTCTGTTTGCCATGCTCAGCTCCTTGCCCTGGGAGAGGCAAATTAGAAGAAGCAACGATGAGAGCAGTGATGTCATGCAGGGGGTATGCGGGGGTACGCGAGTACCGGTTTCTAGGATTATGGCTGGCCCCGCCCATTCTCCCGCCCACTCGTTGACTCCGCCCCCTGCAACGTTTGAATTTCCTGCACGTTTGAGTTGCCTGCACATTCTCAGAGCCAGGCAGGCAGCGAGCGGAGCCTTGCCTTGCCTTGCCACTGAAAAATGAGCTGCTCTGGGGTTTTGGAACTGTTGGGTCACTGTAACATGATGCCAGGCCTCCTTAACATGTTCTGGGGGTGCTGTGGAATACTGTTGCAACTGTTGGGTCAGTTTAAAATTGTCTGAGGCCTCAAAAAGGGCTTTTTTCATGTCACTTCCTGCCACGGCATCACTTCCGGCTTATGACGTCACTTCTGGTGGGCGGGCCCTGACACGTGCCAATCAAAAATGAGTACCTGTTCTTAAATCATTTAGATGACACCACTGGATGAGAGGTAAGGGGAGACCCGAGGAAGCTACAGTTGCCTTTTGTGCTGGGAGGAGAGAGAGATAAAGAGCATGGTGCATCTCCGCCAGCTCAGGTGGGAGAAAGTAACATGAGATGCCTAATAAGTAACTGAGAGGGACACACACACTACTGGAGGCCAGATGGGAAGCCCCCAAAAGCCACGTTGACACACTGGGCTGCCAGCTGCCGACCTGACTTCAGCCTGTATCCTTGGAGGTGGTGAGCCAGTCTAGGTTTGCCTAGGAAGGAATGTGTTTTGGAACCTGTCGGGGTATTCAGATGCTTTTCAGACAGGAGGGTCCTTGTCAACAGTTGCCCTTCTGGGATCAGGTTTCTGTTTTTCAATCCTTCTAACAAAGCCTGGCTCTTACCCTGTTTCCTTGGCAGCCCCTGTCACTCTCTCTTCACTCTCACTTTGGGCATTTTCCGGCTCACGGTCTCCTACTCCACAATGCACAAACACGCACACCCCGCTCTAGCAAGCAAAACAACATTCTTGCTATTAAAGCAAAGCCAGATTCTCCCCCATCCCAAATGGAGATGGAGACGGAACCAGGGGTGTAGCTACAGAAGTGCAGGGGGGTGCAATTGCACCGGGCAGCAAGCTTTAGGGGGGGGGGGCAACAAGCTGAGCTTGACATTTGTGGCCAAAATGGTGAAAACCTTGGTGCGTATTAATAATACTATTGTGTTACATATCATTGGAAATGGAATTTAATGCAATGAAATAACTAGAATGCAATGAAATAACTAGAGTGTAATATCTTTACTTTATCAAACAGTATGGCCAAAAAAAAAAAAACCGAAAATACAACAGTTATATAAAAATTGTGGTTTGTTAAAATTGCCGTTTTTTGGAAGAATACTGTCATGTTCCATATCATTCAATGCAGAATTTAATGCAGAATGCAATGGGAAAAAATGGAGTATAATGTCTTCATTCTATCAAAAGATGGCAAGAAAACAAGAAACTGAAAATACAACTGTGATGTCACTTCCTGTTGTGATGTCACTTCCAGGGCATTATTTTGCCCTCTGCTCTGGGCTACATTTTCATGGGCTTCGCCAGAGGACCTTCGCCATATAACCTCAAAGCCAAGCTTAGATTCTGGAGGGAATCTTTTCTTCGGAGATGGAAAATAAAAACATCCGATGTGACCACTCAAACTGCACAGTCTTTGTCCGATGACAAACTGGTAAAGGGAAGGTCAGTGTGAAGCTGGAAAGTTAAATACAGATTGGACCCCGGTCAGTGATGTCATTCAGGGGGAACGGACCAGAACGGGCGTTCCGGATCCTAACGGGCTCCGTGGCTGGTTCCAGGTTCCCGACAAGTGCCAATCAAAAGTGAGTTCCTGTTCCTAAATCATTTGAATGACACCACTGACCCCGGTGTTTTTGTAATTTTATTGTTGTACACTGCTTTGTGTGTTGAAAAAGCAGTCTACAAATCATTTAAATAAATAAAACTAGTTGCTTCCCGTGTCAGATTGGCAGAGGGGTCAAACCTCTGCCTGCCTGCTTGCCTCCACTCCAGTACTACAACTCTTCCTCTTTCCTGGATTGAAAAAAAAAAAAAAGCAGGAAGTGTGGAGGAGAAAAGAGTACTGGAGCAGGTGCCCAGGTGTGGGACCCCACCTGCATGTGCAATGCCATATGCAGGTGGTATTGCTAGGAACCTATCAGTTCGTGAGGATGGATGTTTCACCAGGGTAACCATTGCAAGAATTCAGTTGCCACATCTTCAACTGGCTCCTGGTGTGTAGCTCCCAGGATGAGCCCTGCCCCCATGTTGTCGTGTGTGCTGGGTCACAATGGGGAGGGGGGCAGCACTGTGGCATTATGAGGGATAAGCAAATGGGGACCTCTGGACCAGACATTCAGACCCACAGCCCCTAAGGGATGATGTTTTGCTAGCACTGAGGTTTCCTGTACAAAGTAAGCCAGCCGAGGTCTTCAACAGATAGATCAGGACCCAGAAGTGGGTCACGACCTGCCCTCAGGTAGGTCACCAACATGCTACCAACATACCAGTGGTGTCATTCAAATGATTTAGGAACAGGAACTCACTTTTGATTGGCACTTGTCGGGAACCCGGAACCAGCCACGGAGCCCGTTAGGATCCGGAACACCCGTTCCCCCGGAATGACATAACTGCCTTCACCCCCCCTAGGAATCCGGAGTCGCTCTGAGTGCCGGCCAACCAAGAAGAAAAGCTCTTTGCAGAGGAATTGGGAGGGGGGAGGAGGGAGAGTGAAGTGGGCGGAGTCAGCCCTAATTTTAACTAGTGGAACTGAGTTCCCCCGCGTTCCCCCTGCATGACATCACTGCAGCATACCCTTGTAGATCATTGGAAAGGTATTTTCAAGAAGAAGCCAATGAAACAAACCAGGTTGAATTATCTGTATTTTATCAAATGTTATGGACAATTAACCAAAAAAAGAAAACACAACTGCCTTATGGAACAAAAAGTGGATTTGCTTAACTGAAAACTGACCAATGCGATTGTTCCGAGAACCAATAAGGTGTAACTGTGACACAGCAGGGAACCAATCAGGTGTTAGTACGTACTAAGTCCTCTCTCATTTCCACATATCAGAGCTAATATGAGAATATTAATTCAGTTGTGTGAGTGTCATCAATATTGTAGTTTATTTTGTGTAGTCTGGTGCGGGAGAAGGTCTATCACGGGGGCAATGCAATTAGCTCTTTCACCAGGTGACGCAAATCGGTGACACCTTTGGCCTTCATCAAGGGTCAGGGCTGATGACTGGCATAAGGCTGCCTGCCTGTGTCATTCTAATGAACCCATCTTCTCCTGCCTCCATGCGCAGATGCAGCCTTACAGATGCAAGTTATTTGTTGCCACTGAAGAGCATAACGTCCTGACTCTCCTTTTAGGGGGCATGACCTCTTCCCCAATAGAAAATGGTAAGTGGCATGACTTCTAAGAGTACGAAAGCAATTGGAAAGCGGGTAGTTAATCTGTGGAACTCTTTGCCACAGGAGGTGGTGATGGCATCTGGTCTAGATGCCTTTAACAGAGGATTGGACAGATTTCTGGAAGAAAAGTCCATCATGGGCTATAGGCCATGATGGGTTGAAACCTCCTTACGTTAGTAGTAGGCTACTTCAGAGTACCGGGTGCAAGGGAGTGGCAACAGGATGCAGGCATCTTGTGGTCTCATGCCTCCCTGGGGCACCTGGTGGGCCACTGTGAGATACAGGAAGCTGGACTAGATGGGCCTTTGGCCTGATCCAGCAGGGCTCTTCTTATGTTCTTATGTTCTTATGGATACAGCTAACGTTCGTACACACACACACACACACACACACACACACAGAGAGAGAGAGAGAGAGAGAGAGAGAGAGAGAGAGAGAGAGAGAGAGCATGATGTGGCAAGGGGCTATAGCAGGGCCAATGAGATGGGGGCTACAGGGAGTAATTTGTACACCCACCAAGGGTCAAAAAGGAGCCCAGGAGCCAAAAGAGGGGCCACATAAATTTTCCAGGATCTTTCGTTGTCCTGTCTCACCTAGACTCATGAGACTCTGAGGGTGCTACTGAGGGTGTGCAATGGCTGCCACAAGCCATGTGCTCCAGATCAAGGAACGCACACATGACAGTCCTTAACACAGTGTCAAATCCGAGAGGGGAAACTAGCCTGCGACAGTAGCTTCCTGGCTTGTGGATCCGCTTACCACAAAGGAGCGGATAGGAGCCCAGGTGAACAGCTGCAGGACCATAGCTGCTGCAGACGTCAATTTTGGTACCCACAGGACACTTTCTAGTGTGCGCCTATAAACGATGGTGCTCGTTTTCTGCAATGATTGCCTCTATAGAAACGATTTTCGAGAGACTGAGGAGTGTGCTTGGCTTTCCGCATTACTGCATCTAGCTAATGACACTGCATGGGCAGGTAGACCTGGGCTACAAAGATTATTCCAGCTGTTGCTACCCTCCTTCCTCCCTATTTTATCCCTTCCACTCCCCCTTTGGGGAGGGCTCCCCGAAAAACTTTGTAGCCCCTGATAAAATAATCCCAAGCGTGTGCTTTGCATGCATCCATGTTCAGTCACAACACACATCCCTGATGCGCTTGCCTACCACTTCCGCTTCCGGCTCTGCTCGTGGCCTCTATGCAAGTATTCCATACGGGAAAATCCAAAACACACCTGGTTCAAGCACTTTGGCCAAGGGATGCCCAACCTGTACCTGGAAAAATTATCTTTTTCTATGCAAAAATAATAATAATCATCATGCTGCTTCTTCCCATTAGTTTCAGCTCTACAAACATTTGGAGATCAGTGAGAGTGAGCTGTCCAGCGGTGGTCCGGGCAGCGCTGTTGAAATCCCCCCTAAAGCACTGCCCCCAGCCAAGGGCTCACCCCAAACCTTGGAGCAGCTGCTGGCTGGGTTCGTGATTCGGGAGAAAGAAGCTCGCAAGCCCCAGCTGAATCGTTCCCTGCGCAACAGCATCCCCGCCATCCCAGTGGACCTCGACGTGAGCGATGGGGAGACGAGCGTCTCGGACAGCGGCTCAGACTCGCCCGTCTGTGTGGACTTGCCTCCGCAGCCCTTTATTTACCAGCATACCGTCAGCAATGTGGACGCCGAGGTGCGACGCTGGGGTGCCTCCGGCTGATTGAGGATCTGTGGACACCCCCTTGTCAGTGATGTCATGCAGGGGGAACGCAGGGGAACTCAGTTCCACTTGTTAAAATTAGGGCTGACTCCGCCCACTTCACTCTCCCTCCTCCCCCCTCCCAATTCCTCTGCAAAGAGCTTTTCTTCTTGGTTGGCCGGCACTCAGAGGGTAAAGGGAGCGACTCCGGATTCCTAGGGGGGCGAAGGGGGAAGGGCTGCAGTGGGGAAGTCCCGTCCTGCACAGCCCCCTTCCTCGCTCCCTCCAGCCACACACGTGGAGTCAGCAGCCGCTCTGGTGAGTCTGCAGCCCACTGGGGAGAAGGCAGTGATGTCATTCAGGGGGAACAGGCCAGAACAGGCGTTCCAGATCCTAACGGGCTCCGTGGCTGCTTCTGGGTTGTTGTTAGTTTTTTTCCAGCATTTGAATTTGAACTCAATAGTGAGTTCCTGTTCCTAAATCATTTGAATGACACCACTGCCCCTTGTGAAACAGTCCCTACATCCTTCCCCCCCCCACCCCCTGTCATCACAGCTTCTGCTTCTCTTTGCAATCCTCCTTATAAAAAGAGAGAAGCTGGAGACTGGAAGAGGAAGTATTGTAGGAGGGAGCACAGTGCAGACACTCTAGGCCACCACTCTGTGGCTGTGGAGAGTAGAGTGGTGATTTAGAGTGACCTAGAGCAGTGGCTCCCAAAGGTTTTAGCATGGGGACCCATGTTTAAAAATGACGCTCTTATCAGGACCCAAATAGCTTTATGAGAATTTTTCAAAGGAGAATGGAGGTGAGGGGGAGGGGCTGCGTTACACAGGAGCTCAAGCTTCTGCAACACTTAGCCTTCGTCCCCCTGGAAGGACCACCACTGGTTATCTGATCTTTCCATCATTGTGTTTTCTTTGGAGGCTCTGCACGACCCACCAGAAATCAGGTCATGACCCACCAAATGGGTCCTGATCCATAGTTTGAGAAATGCAGACCTAGAGTATCACCACTAAACTCCCTACTCCAGACACTTCTTCCACTCTCTAGGTTCTCGCTTTTCAAAGTGGGAGACACAACCAGAAAGTGATGACCAGGGTCCAAAACACACACGCAAAAGGATGTCAGGGTCCTGCACGAGGGGGTGCCAGGCTTGGAAGGGAGGCTTGGGTCAACCGTGATAAGAGCCTCCAGTTTCAGTTGGCCGTTCTCGTTCTCCCCCCTCTGCAGATCTCGTGGACAGGCCCACGTAGTGGTGAGTTGGTTTCCTTCTATGAGCTGCAGCTGCAGGAGGCCAGGCTGACCGGCCAAGGCAAGAATATCCAGTGGTTTTCCTCGCAGTCAGAAGAACATCTGGAGAACTTGGCTCCTGGCACGGAGTACATCATCCGTGTGAGAGGTCTCAACGTGGCTGGTGCTGGGCCGTGGAGTCTGCCCTATAAGGTCGATATGCGCATGTGTGGGTGGGTGGGCGGGTGGGTGTCAAGGCCCATGACAGGGTGGTGCAGGGGATATGCTGTACCAGGGCCAAAAGGGGGGCCCAAGAGCCAAAGGAGAGGGCCCAGAATTTTCCTGGGATCTCCCCAGGAGAGGAAAAGATGGAACCTAGGTTGACTGGGAGGCCAGGTCTACCTGGTGAGTAGACTTGGGTTCTGCACCGGGGAGCCAAGTAGACCTTGCCTCCAAAGATTCTTCCGGCTGTTGCTCCCCGTTTTGCCCCTTCCCTGCCCTGATTCCACCCGCCCCGTCACTGCCCCCTTGCCCTGTTTTGCCCCCTCCCCTCCCACGTTGGGAAGGGGCCCAAGACTTCTAGAAAAAACTCCTGGTGGAGGCCCTGGTGTATGTGGGCGCATGGGCACTTGCACATATGCATGCACACATCCATGTATGTGGCAAGACGCGCACATGTGTGTGTGTGTGTGTGTGTGTGTGTGTGTGTGTGTGTGTGTGTGTCTTCCACATTGTTCAGCAGAGGCGTCGGCTCCCTTCCCTTTGTGCATTTGCTGTGGAAGACCTCCATGTCTTGACATGCAGTCCCCAGCCATGGAATCTTGCCAGGTCTGCACACTGATGCTGGATGTGCAAGGTACCACTCTGTAACCCTCCCTCCCTTTTCTCTGCAGTTTGCCACAATGCCTGCCGTGCCAGGCATGCCCCTGGACCCAGCGCCAGTCGTCATCACCGTGAGACGGCATCGGAAGCCTCAGAAGAAGACCGTCTTCCTGCCAGCCTCCTAAGAGAGGCTGCAGCCTGGCAATGAAGGATTGCACCCGTCACGGGCTCCTGTCTCTCCTTGCTCTCCCCTCCTTCTCTGAACTCCATTTGGGTGCCCCGGCCTCACCCGTGAGAGTTATCCTTTAGATAGCACCTCCATGGTGATCCGGTCTGGTTCTCCTGAGCAGGAAAGAGAAATTGGGATCGGCTTGGCGGAAGAGAACCGTCTTCCAGAACCCAAAGCGCCGCTATGGTCCACACACTGGGCCAGCATCCTTCAAATGACCGCGTGTGAAATGCCAGGATGAAGCCAAAACATCTCCGGAAAACACGAGCCCTGCAGTGTGCCTTGTCAATGTGGCAGGCAAAGATACATTTCCCATCGCTGGCTTCCTCCTGAGCGCCTTCTGACTGGGCACCGGTGCCAAGATGCTAATGGAACGGAAACTGGACCACTCCTCTGTGCCAGGAGAGAGGTCCTGATGGAAGCTGTCCTCATTAGGCTTATTGCACTGCAAGCAAGGCAGCCAAGGCATGTAGTTACCGGAGGGGCAAAGGGGAGGAGCCCAGGCCTGAGCATCCGTGGGAAGCGATGCTCGGTTCTTTCCTGTGCACCCTGCATTGCATTCACATATCATGGCAGCGAGGATGGACAGGGCTAGGCAATCCCTGATTTCAAGGAAGCCCAGAGTCAGTCCATCCATGTGGCTATCTGAAGGGGTCACTTGATAGACTGGTGGAGGGGAGCCGCCTCCTTTCATCCTCCTCCTCCTCCTCCTCCTCCTCCTTTTATCCTCCTCCTCCTCCTTTCATAACTCCTTGCCACAGGAAGTGGTGATGGCATCTGGTCTTGATGCCTTTAAGAGGAGATTGGACTGGTACCGGGTGCAAGGGAGTGGCAACAGGATGCAAGCGTCTTGTGTCTCGTGCCTCCCTGGGGCACCTGGTGGGCCGCTGTGAGATACAGGAAGCTGGACTAGATGGGCCTTTGGCCTGATCCAGCAGGGCTCTTCTTATGTTCTTATGTTCCTCCACCCTCTCCCTGTACTCGAAAAAGAACAGCGGAAAAGGAAGGGTGGAGGAGAAAAGGACGTTGACGCTCTAGGCACTCACTCTGCTTTCCTCTCTTCTCCTCCACACTTCTTGCAATCCATCCCAATCCAGGGGAATGGAGGAAAAGCAGCACAGGCAGAAGCTGGCATGCTGCTGGGTAAATGGGAGGTGTTGGTAAGGTTTTGGGCCATCCCAGACTGACTCCAGGGATGGTTTAGGTGTTGAGTTGACGCTTCAAGCCAGGAGCACCATCAGGAAGACCACACCCTCCTTACTGCCTCCCTTGCTAATGCTGATTCAAAACAACCTATTGCATTCAAAGCCACACACAGTACTAACTTGTGAATGTGCACGATTAATGAGAATGCTGAGTATCGGGAAGGGTGTGCCAGATCTCTAGAGAGGTCAAAGGCATTTATCCAGCAAAGTCATATCCAACCATATTCCTCCCAGCACTTGCAAAAGCAGAGAGATGTACTCTACTTACTGGAGGAGGAAATGTATTTTTGAAGCCATCGAATACTGCAATGTAATGAATGCCGGGAAAAAATGTAATATTTCCACTGCGGATAGGTTATGTTTAAGGAAAATAGCTGGCCCTTCACAATGAGTTCAAATTAGAGTGTAATCCTAACCTAGTTAGGCTGGCACAGTTAGGCCAGCAATGTTTGGCTGGAACAAGGGCCACCGTAAAGCATGTTTGGACCACTCTTGGAGTCAGAGAGGCCAGGACACAGGTGTGCACCATCCTGACTCAGAGAATGGTCCAAATGCGTTTTACAATGGCCCTTGTGCCAGCCAAACTTTGCTGGCCTAACTGTGCCAGCCTAACACCAGTTTAGGATTGTGCCCTTAAACACTGAAACAACACCCTGGCCATCTGAAAAGGCCTTCACAAAAGAATGAACCAACAAGGAAGAAGGGACAACCTCCTTATTAAAAGTCATCTCAATGCCATCCCTCCCCAGCAAACTTGACTGGCAAGGTGTATTGGTGACGTTACAGGTGCTAGCCAATCACCACCTTCCACAGCTGGCCTGTCTCCAAACGGAGACCCTTCCAAAATGGGTACCTTCAGAGGGTTCCTTGGACTGAGCACTGTGTGCATGTTCTCACCCTGTCCCACAAATATTACACCTGCCTTCAGCCTAAATTCCTATCCAAATAGGAATATTATGAACCCGGTTCTCTAGGGTAAAGGTCCACATTGTAGATCAGCAATTTTCAAACCTTTGTCATCTCATGGCACACTGAGAAGTTACTAAAATTGTCAAAGCACACCATCAGTGTTTAGACAATTGGTAAGGCACACCATGTTGCCGATGGACACATCCAAAGTCCAGACACCTTCCCATCCCAAGCAGTCTGGATAAGGGATACTTAACCTGCTCACAGCTCATCAGATGTTCTGGCAAACGACTGCAATGCCGCAAGTTGCCACATGATGGTGCCAAAAAGCTATATAGAATTGGGGGAAGTTAACGGGTGTCTCCTGGGTGTCACCTTGGGCCTACATTAGCTCACGGTCCCTGCAGTGAGACACACTGAACAATGTGGCACCCCCGCAGGCAGAGAGCAAGGCATGCAGGGTGCTACCCAGCGAAGGAGCCAGCCTGCGCTGTAACCCCTGATGCCGGGTGGCACAGAAAATGTTGCAGAGCCAAGCTGGAAGCTTGGGAGCCTTGCATGGGGTGACAGTGTTGTTTCAGTGTCACCCCCCCCCAATATTGCCACCTGGTGCAGTCAGCATCCACCGCACCCCCCTAGTGACATCACAGGATCAACCCCCTTGGAAGGAGCAGTTTGCCAAGGGCCCCCAGACCTATAGAACATGAAAGCCACATCACCCCTTCCCAAGCACTACCAACTCCTAAGAACATAAGAAGAGCCCTGCTGGATCAGACCAAAGGCCCATCTAGGCCAGCTTCCTATATCTCACAGCGGCCCACCAGGTGCCCCAGGGAGGCATGAGACAACAAGATGCCTGCATCCTGTTGCCACTCCCTTGCACCCGGTACCAGTAGCCCACCACCTTTGTAAGGAGGTTGCACAATCCATCATGGCCTATAGCCCACGATGGACCTTTCCTCCAGAAATCCGTCCAATCCCCGCTTAAAGGCATCCAGACCAGATGCCATCACCACCTCCTATGGCAAAGAGTTCCACAGATTAACTACCCGCTGGGTAAAAAAATACTTCCTTTTATCTGTTTTAACTCTCCCACCCGTTTTAGCGGATGCCCCCTGGTTCTGGTGTTTTGAGAGAGGGAAAAGAACATCCCTCTATCGACTTTATCCCTTCCGTGCATAATTTTGTATGTCTCAATCAGGTCCCCCCCTCAGGTGCCTTTTTTCTAGGCTGAAGAGCCCCAAACGCTGCAGTCTTTCTTCATCAGGGAGGTGCCCCAGCCCCGTAATCATTTTCGTCGCTCTCTTCTGCACCTTTTCCAGCTCCACTATGTCCTTTTTGAGATGCGGCGACCAGAACTAGACATAATATTCCAAAACTCCCCACCCCAAACCCTGGTGCTGCTGTTGCACATATATAAATCTCGCCACCACCCCAGGAATGAGAAGCTCCCAGTCGAAAGGGTGAAATCCAATCATCTTTATTTACGAACAAACCCTAGTCTAGTGTGATGGGGGCTGGTCCTTGGGATCAGCCCCAGGGTCTGAGGAGAGGGGAGGGCACTGTGGCCTCCGAAGAGCCAAAATGGCCTGTCTATGGGGCGCTGGAGCAAGGGGGGGGGTCAGGCATGGAGGCGCTGCGGAAGGGGTCAGTAAGTACCCAGTACAGGAGCAAGAGCCAGGCAGCAAATTTGACCAGACGCAACGAAGGGCGCAACACTGACAAACGTTGGCGGTGCAGAGCGGGAGGGGGCGTAAGGAGCTTCCTTCGTCCAATCAGATTTTGGTTTTGGGGGCGGCTGTCCGTTGAGAAACGGCCTTGAACAAACCCTCTGGCAAGGCGACAGCCTGGAGCGCAATTCTGAGGAGACAATGGGAATTGCCGGTTCCTGTCGAGATATCGCTCTGTCGCACCACAGTCCAGGTCCTCGCAAGACCTTTTTAACCCTCACGAGCACGGCTGCGCTGAAACTTAACCAAATCCCGTTGTGGCGTCCCCATTTGCGGGCCAAGGCTTCATGACTTGTAGACGGCGGCCATCTTGAATGCCTCTCTCCGTGTCCTTTTGTTGCTGTGAGGGAGCAGAGATGCTGGATAGCGGCCTTCTTCACAACATGTTACGGGGGGGGAGGATGGGGGGTAGGAAAGGAAGGGCAGATAACTCCAACAGCGCAGGGGGGGGGGCCTCCTCTCCTCAGACCCGTTGAAAGTGCTGGTAGCAAAGTGACCGAAATGACTCTTTAAGCACAAGAAATGTGCAAAATATCTGGAAGCGCGAGTGCGGGGTGCCCAGAAAAGGAAAAGAGGGCGGGCACAGAGGGCCACGGCAAGGAGGCCCGAGCTTTGCGTCGCGGGAGGAAGCAGCCGTGCCGCCTTCCCATCATGCATTGCGGCAGGGGCAGCTCTCACTCGCCGGGAAAGGCCAAGGGACGGTACCCGTGGCGACTGACGGACCACCCCGTCCTTCAAAACACACCTGTCTGTCCCGGGGTGGCCGCTGGCTTGGAATCAGAGCTCCGGTTATTCAAAATAGCATGCTTTGTTAGGAAAAGGCCGTGCAGCGGAGGGATGGGTGGGTGGCGGGGGGGGGCTGCTTGGCTCCAGCTCGGCTCTTCTCAGGGGCTGCTGCTGCCTCTGCTGAGTCATTCTCCCTCTCCTCCGCTCCTCGTCGTTGACGCCTCCTTCCTGGAACGATGTTAATGAACACAGCGTTAGATAACCGCGGCAGAAAGCTAACCTGACATTAGGCGAGCTGCAGCTCTCTGGCGCACAGAGGGTGGCAGCGCCGTTCACAGTAGGGAGAGACTCGACAGGTCTCCGTTTCTCCTGATAATGTGCCACGGCCCAGAGAAGCTGCACCTGATGAACTTCCCCCTGCAGGTTGCTTATTCATAAGAACACAAGAAGAACCCTGCTGGATCAGGCCAAAGACCCTTTTAGTCCTGCTTCCTGTGGCAGGTGCAGCTTTTTAAACCCTTCTATGTTAAGCCGCACCTAAGGTTACAAGAGGGACGTAGTGGCGCAGCGGGTTAAACCGCTGCTGCTGGGCTTTCCGACCGGAAGGTTGGGAGTTCAAGACTGCGCAACGGAGTGAGCTCCCATTGCTTGTCCCAGCTCCTGCCAACCTAGCAGTGCAAAAGCACCTAAATGCGAGTTGATAAATAGGGACCACTTCGGTGGGAAGGGAAAGGCGTTCCGTGCGCTACGGCGTAGAGTCATGCCGGCCATGTGACCGCGGAAGCTTGTCCTCGGACAAAACACCAGCTCTACAGGCTTTGAAACGGAGATGAGCACCGCCCCCTACAGTCGGTCACGACTAGACCATTCGGTCGTGGGGAAACCTTTACCTTTAAGGTTACAAGGTGTAAAAGGTTACATCCGAGGTGAACCTCCCAACCCTCCCTTCCCTTCTCAGCCTTGCCTCTTCTTTCCTATCCGCATTTTGACTGTATCCCTCTCAGGGCAGAGACCTTTGTTTTTACATGACTCTGTAAGGAAAGACATCTGCCAACGGAGCAATGGTCAAGTCGTAATAAGAACAGATTACCTGCCAACCAGGAATCTCTGGGCCTGCCGATGGCCTGCATGGGGCTACTCAGCCACCTGCACCCCCGTACAGTTTTCTTTACTTTCCGACGTGATGGCCAAGTACTCTGAGCTGTTGGGACACAGACAGAAGCACATAGGGGTGAGAAGGGGGTTCAGGCCAGCTTCCTAGCCACCAGGCCCTCTGTTCCATTTCAGGGCCACATTGCACCTGCCAGACCCACCCTAATGCAGACGCCTGTCGCTCCCCAGAATGGCTCTGACAGTGAGTGGAAGGGACAGATTACATGGAGCAGTGCCGCACCTGCAGGACTTACCTTGCCACCCGCAATGGCGACACTACTGCACAAACCCCAGTATCCTCCACTGCCTAGCCTAGTTCCCCTCCCCTCTCTTCCCGCTACCACCCACACAGCCCCTACCTGCAGCAGTTCTGCACCTTCTCCCCCCCCCCGCTCCTTACGCATTCTCCTGAGCGGCTGCCTCCGTGGCCGCAGCGATCTTCTTGTAGCAGTACACCATCTCCGCCACCAGCCAGATGGTCAGGACGACAATGAGAACGTACATCATGATCTCCGAGACGATGGACGCCATGTCCCGGTTTTCTGGGGAAGGAAGGGCACGGATGAGGCTGGGAAAGCAAACATCTTGAGTTGCGTTCATGCCGGTCTCTCCTCGCTGGAAAAGCACCAGATTTGAGTCACGCCGTTCCACTGTCCAAACTGGGCTTCGGTGCAGCCTCAGAGCGCAATCCTAACCTGGAGTGAGGCCGGCAGAGTGAGGCCAGCAAAGCTTGGCCGGCACAAGGGACACCGTCAAGTAGGTTTGGAGCACTAGGAGTCGGAGAGGACAGCAAACAGATGTGCGCCATCCCCCCTGACACCGAGAGTGGTCCAAACGCCACTCCCTTGTATCTGGCATTCTGAGGTAAATTTCTGAGGTAAAATTCTGAGGTAAAAAAAGCGAAGTCTGGCCGGCACAAGGGATACTGTAAAGCGTGTTTGGACCACTCTCTGAGTCAGAGAGGCCAGCGCATAGACGTGCGCCATCCTCCCTGACTCCGAGAGTGGTCCAAACGCCACTCCCTTGTATCTGGCACTCTGAGGTAAAATTCTGAGGTAAATATGAGGTAAATAAAGCAAAGTCTGGCCAGCACAAGGGACACCGTCAAGTACGTTTGGACCACTCTCAGAGTCAGTGACGCCAGCACACAGACATGTGCCATCCTCCCTGACTCCGAGAGTGGCCCAAACGTGCTTTAGGGTGGCCCTTGTGCCGGCCCAACTCCAGGTTAGGATTGCATCCTGAGTTTCACACTTACCCTTGGCCACCACCGAGACGTGGATGGTCTTGTTGACCATCAAGTTTTTGGAAAACTCCCCATCGAAATGCAGGGTGCGGTTGACCTGGCAGATGTACTCGCCCGCGTGGTCGTAGGACACGTTCAGCAGGAAAATGGAGACATCCTGCAGATCTGTCCCCTTCTTGGTGCCGTTCCACACCACCTTGCCCTCAAAACGGCTGTCCAGCACCTTGAGGTATTCTTCCTCATCGTAGCGGAGGATCTAGAGGAGAGATGCGGGGTCAGATCTGGTAGAAACCAGACCCTCTCCTGGCTCAGGAATGCAAGAACAAGAGTTTTGGCCTGCCTTTGGACGATTTGCAGCAGATTTGGGGCATCACTAAGGGTGCAAGCCTAACCTGGAGTCAGGCCAGCAAAGTTTGGCCAGCACAAGGGCCACCGTAAGGTACGTTTGGACCACGCTTGGAGTTAGAGAGGCCAGCACACAGACGTGCGCCATCCTCCCTGACTCCAAGAATGGTCCGAATGCGCTGTACGGTGGCCCTTGTGCCGGCCAAACTGTGCTGGCCTAACTCCAGGTTAGGCTTGTGCCCTAAAGTTAGCAGACTGGAGACAAAAAAGGAGCAGGGATCGAACCACTGACTCCTGGACAAGCCGCTCTGAGCTGAAAGCACCCCGGAGAGAAAAGGAGAAAGGTGGAACAGATGCCATCGTAATTTAAACAGGGTCCCAGGTTGCCTGTAGAATTAAAACACAGGCCCCATGTCCCAAACTGAGCTCGCATGTTCCTTTCACACACAGATCCACACCTGGCTTCCCCATCACTTTTGTTCCACTTGGCCTCAACAGCCTAATTTGGAGAGGGGGGGAAAGGTTTTTTTACAGTTGCCATTACTAAATGGGGAATTGGAAACCCCAGTTGATGGCGGGACGACTTGCAGTCCATCAGCTGATGCTGTGTCTTCTGCACTGCCACAGTCCTGGCCCCTCTCACACTCAGAGACAAAGCCAGGCATCTCCCTGGCCGGGGAGACAACCTACACAGGTGCGTCGAAAGATGTTAATCATTGATGCCGTTTGTAAAAATAGCCTCCGGAACAGCTCGCTGGAACACAGCGTACCTGGAAATCCAAGCAGCCCGCTAGCAGAGGCAGATCTAAGGGAGGGCACAGCTCTAAGTTTTGCCCTCCCTTAGATCTGCCTCTGCTAGCGGGCTGCTTGGATTTCCAGTTTGGGCTGCTTGGATTTCCAGTTTGGGACATGGGGCCTGTGTTTTAATTCTACAGGCAACCTGGGACCCTGTTTAAATTACGATGGCATCTGTTCCACCTTTCTCCTTTTCTCTCCGGGGTGCTTTCAGCTCAGAGCGGCTTGTCCAGGAGTCAGTGGTTTGATCCCTGCTCCTTTTTTGTCTCCAGTCTGCTAACTTTAGGGCACAAGCTCTAAGTTTTGCAAGAAGCCTTACCTTGCAGTGGAAATCACTCCTCTCCTGCTCCGTTTTAGCCGATCCTCACAGAGGGAAAAGCAACATCTTGGCATTGTTTACTGGCTACAGCAGCAAGGGAGAGGAGGGATTTGCATGACAGGGTAAGGCTTCTTGCAACACTTAGAGCTTTGCCATCCCTGTAGAAACGCCTCTGCCCGCTAGGACCTTTTTAAGGGGAGGCAGCTATTCACATAAACGCAAAGCCCTTGGAAAATGGAGCTGGTTGTGTTAAATGCATCACATGGATTGAACCGCGTGCGTTGGAAGAAAAACCTGCATTCTGTGTGTGTACATTTATAAACGGCAAATCCTCACCGAAAGTTGTTTTCATTGAGGGCACAATCCTAACCTGGAGTGAGGCCGGCACAGTTAGGCCAGCAAAGTTTGGCTGGCACAAGGGACACCATAAAGTATGTCTGGACCACTCTTGGAGTCAGGAAAGATGGCGCACGTCTCTGTGCTGACCTCTCTGACTACAAGAGTGGTCCAAACAGAGAGAGGCCAGGACACAGACGTATGCCATCCTTCCTGACTCTGAGAGTGGTCCAAACATACTTTATGGTTGCCCTTGTGCCAGCCAAACTTTGCTGGCCTAAATCCAGGTGAGAATTGCACCCACAATCTTTTTTTTGTACCTTATTGCAGCAAAACCCCTAATGTTCTCCTACCTTTAAAAAGTATCCAGTTTCCCCGTAAAAAGTATCCCAGTATCCACAGTTTCAGGTATCCATGGGGGGGAGGGTGTCCAGAATGAAACCCCAGCACATACCGGGGCATGCCTGTATATAGTTTGATACAATCCGTGGTTTCGGCTGTAGAATGTTTCTTTGTGGATATGATTGTTGTTGTTCAGTCGCCAAGTCGTGTCCAACTCTTTGTGACCCCATGGACCACAGCATGCCAGGCCTCCCTGTCCTCCAATAGCTTCCGAAGTTCGCCCAATTTCATGTTCATTGTTCCTGTGACACTATCTAACCATCTCCTCCTCTGCCGCCCCCTTCTCCTTTGGCCTTCAGTCTTTCCCAGCATGAGGGTCTTTTCAAAAGAGTTCTCTCTCTTCTCACGAGGTGGCCAAAGTATTTGAGCTTCAGCTTCAGGATTTGTCCTTCCAGGGAGCAATCAGGCTTGACTTCCCAGAGGATTGCCCGATTGGATCTCCTTGCAGTCCAGGGGACTCTCAAGAGTCTTCTCCAACACCATTGTTCGAAAGCCTCTATTCTTCGGCGCTCCACCTTCCTTATGGTCCGGCTCTCACAGCCATATATTACCACTGGGAAAACCATCGCTTTGACTAGGCAAACCTTTGTTGGCAGGGTGATGTCTCGGCTTTTTATTGTCTGGGTTCACCATAGATATATCACCATGGATAGGATGGACTACTGTAATTATTTCATACTGAATGCATCGTTACTTTAAATATTTACATTGCATGCTGAGCATGCCCAACAAGAAAAGGGAACAGGCCGCCACTCTGTTCCTCCTGCCCCCGCCTCTCCTCCCAGTCCACGGCGCCCCTCCTTGGCCCCAGCACACACCTTGACGAACTCCTCCATCCCTTCCTGCTTGAACCACCACTCGTTAAAGGCTTCAGCGGTCGTCTCGCTGCGCTTCTTGCAAGAGATGCACAGGATCTTGAAGGTCTTGCTGACCTCCGCCTCGGTGAGCGAGTCCACCTCCACACAGCCGCCGTGGCACAGCGTCACTGCGAGAGGGGTGGGGGAGGGGACAGAAACGACATCAGGCAGATGAGGAAAAAAAACCACGCCTAATGGGTGATCTGTTCCAGCACTGCTTGCCTGCACCTTCTCGCATACTTTCATTCCTGACAGAACTCTGGTGCAGTCGCAGCCATAAAACAGGCAGAAGTTCAACAGGCACAGCATTTCACAGTAGGGAGACATGAGGACTGAAGGGGCAGCAAAGGAGTTTCATCCAGTTTCCATTTCCAGTAAAACCCAACCTTGTTCTGGTGTCTTCCTTGGGGTGTGTGTGTGTGTGCAAGGGTGATAGGCTACTTTAGAATGCCAGGTGCAGGGGAGTGGCAGCAAGAGGCAAGTATCTTGTTGTCTCGTGTGCTCCTCCCTGAGGCATCTGGTGGGCCACTGTGAGAAACAGGAAGCCAGACTGGATGGGCCTTGGCCTGATTCAGTGGGGCTGTTCCTATGTGTACATGTCTGAAGAGGAGCATCTGTTTCAGGTGGTTGTCAAAGAGAAATCCTGTGGAGAATCTTGACTGGCCACCAGTGCGTATACCTCAAAATTTACCTCAGAATGCCGGAGACAAGGGAGTGGCAACAGGATGCAGGCATCTTGTTGTCTCGTGTGCTCCCTGAGGCATCTGGTGGGCCGCTGTGAGATACAGGAAGCTGGACTAGATGGGCCTTTGGCCTGATCCAGCAGGGCTCTTCTTATGTTCTTAAGGCTCAGATTGGATGGCAAGTTATTTTACCTCAGAATTTTACCTCAGCTGGACTAGATGGGCCTTTGGCCTGATCCAGCAGGGCTCTTCTTATGTTCTTAAGGCCCTGATTGGATGGCAAGTTATTTTAGAATTTTCCCTCAGAATTTACCTCAGAGTGCCAGATACAAGGGAATGGCCACAGAATGCAGGCATCTTGTTGTCTCGTGTGCTCCCTGAGGCATCTGGTGGGCCACTGTGAGATACAGGAAGCTGGACTAGATGGGCCCTTGGCCTGATCCAGCAAGGCTTTTTCTTATGTTCTTATGAAAGGAAGAAATCTTTGACCCATGAAAACCACAGGAGAGGGGGGAAAGAAAAAAAAAACTGTCCATGTCAGAGAAACTGCAGCTGGCTCTGGTGTGGAGTGAAGGATTTTTGTTGCAGCCAATCACTAAAAACCACACCGGACAGGAGAAACTAGAAACAGAGGAAATGTCGTCTACCACCCCCCCTCCCATTCATTGGCTCACAATTCTAGGGAAAGCCCTGGATTCCCCCTTCCCACAAGGTGTTGGCAGACGCCAATAAATATTGCACAACCAGGTCCTCAAGTTCAGATTCTGTCTAATGCAGCCGCAATTGGAGCAGCCAGCTCCCGCCAGCTCCTCAGCCCCGCCATCACCCCTCGCACTTGGAGCCACGCCTGTGGTCGGCCAGCGGAGAGGAGCAGGGGGTGCTGCAGAGTCCCCAGAACGCCTTGGGTAGAGTGAAAGAGTGCCCAGTGGGGCAGGATCCATTGGAGAGGGAACAAGGGGAGGCGGGTAGAGGGTGGGATTCAAATGAATTAACAACCGGTTCTATGACATCATAGCCGGAGCCAAAAAAAACCCCGAAGCCAGCCGAGGTGGGATTCAAATGAATTAACAACCGGTTCTATGACGTCATAGCCGGAGCCAAAAAAAAAAAACCGAAGCCAGGTAAGCGAGTGGGCGGGGCCCGGCCATCTAACAACCGGTTCTATAGAACCTGGGCGAACCCCTTGAATTTCACTACTGGGACCAGCCGTTGGGGCTACTGGCTTAAGCAGAGAATGCCTTTGAGCATCCCAGCTGTGAAATGGAGCTTTTTTTTCTCTCTCTCTCCAACAGCGCTCAGAGATGATGGAGGAAGGACAATGACGTCCCCTCTGAAATCACACACACACACACACACACACACACACACACACACACACACACAC
>JAJKFI010000022.1:7875840-7918916 GCA_029204185.1 Lerista edwardsae
CACACACACACACACACACACACACACACACACACACACACACACACACCCCTAAAACAGCCCTCTGTGCAACCCAGTTTCAGCCTGCACGAAAGCTGAACGCCAAGGCCCGGAAGGAACGAAGTATTTTTGCAACACTATTTTAGGGGAGTTCCCAGTGAAGGTTAGAATGAGCCAACGCTCCTGTAGGCCATTGAAGAACAGCTACAGCAGTTATTTAGCTTGACCTAGAGCAGTGGTTCTCAAACGTTGTAGCACCGGGACCCACTTTTTAGAACGACCATCTGTCCAGGGCCCACCGGAAGTGATGTCACGTCTAGAAGTGCTACCATTGTGACACCAGAGCCTGCCGCTTTCCTGAGAACGCAGCAATCGAGTCGGGCTATTTCTCAGCCGTTTTCCAATAGCAAAGTGAATCAGAAAAATGAAAAAAAAGCCTATTTACAACCTTGGCACAAGCAAACCAACCACCCAGCCCTCCCCATTCCCAGCATCCTATCTCCCCATATTTTCAACAGGGTTGCCCTAGGTGCTTTGCAAACCACCTGAAATTGGTTGCTACCAGTGATGTCATGCAGGGGGAACACGGGGGAACTCAGTTCCACTAGTTAAAATTAAGGCTGACTCCGCCCACTTCACTCTCCCTCCTCCCCCCTCCCAATTCCTCTGCAAAGAGCTTTTCTTCTTGGTTGGCTGGCACTCAGAGGGTTAAAGGGAGCAACTCCGGATTCCTAGGGGGGCGAAGGCAGTGATGTCATCCTGGGGGAACGGAACAGAACGGGCATTCATGGAGCATCCTAACGGGCTCTGTGGCTGGTTCCGGGTTCCCGACAAGTGCCAATCAAAAGTGAGTTCCTGTTCCTAAATCATTTGAATGACACCACTGGTTGCTACCCACAGTTTGGGAACCACAGAGAAAGAAAGAAGCTAACCAGGAAAGCCCTTTTAGACCAGACCTATGGTTCATTTATTGTGACGAAGAATCTTTAGGTTAGTGTTTTCCAAACCATGGATGCGGGACCCACCAGTAGTTCATGACCTCGAGGTTTCCCTAGGGGGGGGATCACAGCACTAAGTTTTGCAAGCAGCCACTTCCTCCTCTTCGGAGCCCTTCTCAGCAGCTAGAGCAAAACAGAGGATAAGTTGGCTCAGAATGGTTCCAAAGAGGAGGGGGTGTGTGGCTGCTTGCAAAACTTAGTGCTGTGCTCCCCCCCTTAGCTACGCCACTTATCATGACCTAATTTGGGGTGGTTTGCGAAACTGACAGAGCAGATTAGGCTATGTGCACCAAGGGGTTAACCGGGCCATTCAGGTTGCGGTGCTGTGCATTTTCTCAGCACCCATTAGGAGCCGGAACCATTAGTTCTGCGGCAGTGATGCCTAGTCCTGAAGCCATGCCCTAGAAAAACATTTCTGCAAATGCTGATCAGTTCTGTGCATGAAACAATGACATCACCCAATGGGTTTGTGTGGGCTTTCTCTCTTCTTCTTTAAACTCACCTTGGATCTCTAAATGGTGAATCAGCTCTCGCTCACACTGAAAGGGCTGTAACCCATTCTGGGCCCATTAAAGATAATGAATTTTAAAAAGACACAGATTGAACCAATACATCGTACATTAAATCAGGCCTATAAACAATGCTGATACTTTGGGATGCTTGTTCAGGAGGGTGCGGGAACAGGAGAGAGCAGCCAACTGCTGGCAGGGAGAAAAGAATCTTCTGTGAAGATCCGGGACACCTGGTCAGGCCAAGGCCAGTTGCAATCCAATGCGCACTCACCAGTGCGATGAACACGATGGGACTTAGAGCGCGATCCTAACCTGTGTTGCAACAGGCAGGCTGGCTGGCATGGGTTGTTTCCAGAGCAGGCTGCTGGAGCATCCATGGAACGTTTTTCCCCTTGCCCCGGGGTAAGCCCCAGCCGGGCCAATGGAGCTCCTTGGATTTGCACCTGCTGCTTAGCAGACACAAGTCCACCGAGCCTGCAATGTCCTGAATCCAGTGATGTCATGCAGGGGGAACACGGGGGAACTCAGTTCCACTAGTTAAAATTAGGCCTGACTCCGCCCACTTCACTCTCCCTCCTCCCCCCTCCCAATTCCTCTGCAAAGAGCTTTTCTTCTTGGTCGGCCGGCACTCAGAGGGTTAAAGGGAGCGACTCTGGATTCCTAGGGGGGCAAAGGCAGTGATGTCATTCCGGGGGAACGGACCAGAACGGGCGTTCCGGATCCTAACGGGCTCCGTGGCTGGTTCCGGGTTCCCGACAGGTGCCAATCAAAGGTGAGTTCCTGTTCCTAAATCATTTGAATGACACCACTACCTGAATCAGTGTTGCGTGGCCCAGAGATGGGCATTTGGATCTGGCATAATTGCGGGAACTGGACTCCTCTCCCCTCCCTTGGCCACAGGAACACCCCCTCTTCTGCCCTGTCCTGCCCCACCTCCCCCCGCCCAGAGAAGCCCATGCGCCGGCCAAACATGGCCTGCGCATGGGCAGCTTACTTGCGCCTGTCCTCAGCACTGCCGTGGCGCAAATGTGCTCTACGGCTTCTCCAGTGGTGTCATCTAAATGATTTAATAACAGGTACTCACTTTTGATTGGCACGTGTCGGGACCCGCCCACCAGAAGTGATGTCATAAGCCGGAAGTGATGTTGTGGCAGGAAGTGACATGAAAAAAGCCCTTTTTGAGGCCTCAGACCATTTTAAACTGACCCAACAGTTGCAACAGTATTCCACAGCACGCCCAGAACACATTAAGGAGGCCTGGCATCATGTTAAAGTGACCCAACAGTTCCAAAACCCCAGAGCAGCTCATTTTTCAGTGGCAAGGCAAGGCAAGGCTCCGCTCGCTGCCTGCCTGGCTCTGAAAACGTGCAGGCAACTCAAACATGCAGGAAATTCAAATGTTGCAGGGGGCGGAGTCGACGAGTGGGCGGGCAAATGGGCAGGGCCAGCCATAATCCTAGCAACCGGTACTCACGTACCCCCGCGTACCCCCTGCATGACATCACTGGGCTTCTCCAACAATAGCACCACTCCATCCCCACTTTCGCCTCCAGAGGTCTTTCCTCAGCCCTCTCTTCCAACCACGCCCACCCTCTTTCTGCAGCTTTGCACCTATCCCGAGAGAGCTGGGCTCTCCCAGCCTGACCCTAGAGCCTTTGTGCCTCCCCCTTTACAGGAGTCCTGCCTCGGACTCCAAGCCAAAAGGAAGGCCACGAGGTGGGCGGCAAGGTGAGATCCACGGGGGGGGGGGGGCGCTGCCCCGGCAAGCATGACTGCGCAGATGTGGGTGAGAATCATTGAGAGAGGGGGAGTGCTTGCAACAGGGAACTGGCAGCCGGCAGAGAACGTGTGTTTGGGGAGTGCGGCCATGAAGTGTGTCAGAACGAGGGGGTGGCGGATAAGTGTCCTCGCTTGCCAGATCCGGCTCTTCCTTTCCCATTCCTAGTTTGTGCGTGTGCGCTTTTTTTTTTTTTTGGCGCATCAGCAATGGCCACCTCCCGCCACAGGCCCGAAGGACAGGACTTTGCTGAGCTCAGTGCAACTGACGTCCAGGGAAACAGCAGCAGCAGCAATTCTGCAAAGCCTTCCGCATTGGCAGATGATCTATCCTGCGTAGAAACGCGCTGGCAATTCCATCAGTGGGGACTGGATGCTACCAAGCCCCAAATATTGTCTCCATTTTCCCGCTCCCAGGGAAAAAAAATGTCCCAGTCAGAGGGCTGGAGGGCCAGGTCCACAGAAAGTGCGGATTTCTGATCACTTCCTGCTTCATTACATCACTTTCTGCTTTATGGCATCACTTCCTGCTTCGTGGCATCATTTCTTCCGCGGCTAACTGAGCAAGAGGCACTTTTTCAAGTGCTGCTCCTCCTATATTTAGCAGGGGTAGAGTAACTGTCCCTCTTCACCCCTGTACAATGTCTCGTCTAGCGGCTGTTGCTGGGGGTGTTCTGCATTTTTTTTTAGATTGTGAGCCCTTTGGGGACAGGGAACCACTTAACTTTATTATTAGCCTGTAAACTGCTTTGTGAACTTTGTGTTGAACAGCAGTATATGAATACTTTGATTGATTTCTGGTCCTCAGCAGGCATCATCAGAGCTATTGAGGCCACTGTATGAAATGCTACAATATTGCCCTTTTCTGAAACAGAAATCAAACATAGATAGTTGGAGGAGGCAAAGGTTGGAGAATTCCGTCTCTTTGCTCAGTGTGTGTGTGGGTGTGGGTGTGAGTGTGGGTGTGGGTGTGTTTTTCAGGCGAGGGAATTAAGAGATTTCAGAGCACAACTCTGGGCCCTTGCCCGTTCCCAGATCTGAAGATGCTAAGGTTGGGTGGCGAATTTCGGAAGGCGCCTGCATGCAGCTGTCAAGCTGGGGGACTGGCAGGAGATGGAACGTCTTTTCCCAAGCATGGCAATTTGGCCCGCGCCCCACCATCAACTACCCGGCACTCGAGCAAGAGCCCTGAAAATTTAATGATCTGAAATGGGCTGACCATTAGGTTTAAGTAGCGCTCAAAAACAGGCACTCCCCAGATGGACCCCACGTCCTAGGAGGAAAAGGGACTGGGGCGTCTTATTATTTAGGAAGGCTGGGGGCAGGGGGTGGGAATCACTAGGCTGCTGTAAGAGGCCCTCCAAAAGGCCCATGGAGGATCCCCAAAATCTCTTCTGTGTGTCCCTCATTTTTGCATGACTAACAAAGTATATGAATGGGGTTAGGTGCCAGGGGTCCCTTATCAGCCAGCAGAAGAATCCAGCAGAGACCCCCAGGAAGCCAGCAGAGTGCAGCAGGAACTGCTAAAGGGTCTCTGAATGCTGCAGAGCCCTTCCAGAGGCTGCAGGGACCTTCAGAACGGCACCTGCAACTAGCATGGACCCCTTAAACGCAGACAGTGGATACTTCTGCCAGCTGTTTTAAAGGGGTCAGCATTAGTTGCAGGTGCCATTCTGAAGGTCCCTGCAGCCATTGGACGGTCTAGGAATAGTGGATAACAAGGTCAGAGGCGCAGATAACGAGGAAAGCAGCAATTCTGCCCCCTGCAGGTAAGCGAGATCGCAGATAAAGAGGACTGTACTTTCAAAGCTGCTACAACTCAGTCATTTGTCAATAGAGGTCTCAGAAATATTTTTCCCCCTCTGGAAAGGACATATTGTCATGATTTGATGATGGCAGATCCCGTGGGGAATGGAGACATCCTCCAGCCCCAAACCCTTCTCAAAGTGACCCACCAGGGAATAGGGCTGTAAAAGCCAGCCTTCTTTTCCACTGCAAAGGCAGGCGGTTTTCTCAAGACCAGAAGCCACATCGGACATCGCGTGCCACACCTAACACAAATAAGGAGCTCAGCCTCCAAAGGTTTCATTTGCATGGGATTTGCACGGCGCTGCCCCTGCCGTTTGTGTTGTGGCAGCATTCCTCTTGCCGACACTGCTTGCCCCAAATGCCTTGCAGATTGAGAGCGCAATCCTCACCTGGAGTTAGGCCAGCATAAGCTAAGTCCACAAAGTTTGGCCAGCACAAGGGCCATCATAAAGCGTGTTTGGACCACTCTCGGAGTCAGGGAGGATGGCTCACGTCTGTGTGCTGGCCTCTCTGACTCAGAGAGTGGTCCAAACGTACATTAAGGTGTTCCTTGTGCCGGCCAAACTGTGCCGGCCTAACGTGTGCCAGCCTAACTCCAGGTTAGGATTGCACCCCGAATATCAGCTGCACTGGCCAGAAGCATAACTAAGTGGGGCAGGGGTTACATTGCCCTGGGTACCAGTGCTGATCCCCCAACAGCAGATCCTGAGGCAGGTGGGCACTCGAAGGAGCATCTGGGAAGAGTCCCAAGACCTTCAGTCCATCTCTCCAGGCCTCAGAAGGCCTCCGGAAAGTCTTAGAAAGACACTTCCCATTTTTGCAAAAACTGAGTGCCTCTCTAATGTTCCAGAAGGCCCTCTGAGGCCTAGGAAGGCCACACACAGGCTCCCCACACCTCAGACCAGAGGCGTACCAGGGCGAAATGGCGCCCATGTCATGTCATGACATCACAATGTTGTGATGTCATGACGTTGAGGGGTGTGACTTCTCTCCATGCAGAGAGAAGCCACACACACCCTTGGTCTCTGGCCAGGAGGAACTGTGCCTCCCTGGTTGGAGGGGGGGGAGGTGCGTGCCTTCCCTCGACCTCTGATGGGGCATTTTTGCCTGATCGGAGGGGGGGAGATGCGTGCCCTGCCTTGCCTCCAATCCCCGGCCAGGAGGAACCGCGTGTCCCTGGCTGTCCAGCCTTGGAGGTGCGGTTCCTCCCGGTCGGGGATCGGAGGCGGTGGGGAAAGGCAGCCTCTTCTGGGGTGCTGCGTGGGGGGGGGGCTGAGGGCCGTCGGCGCCCCCCAAGGAAACGACACCCATGGCTCTTGCCACCCCACGCTACACGCCTCTGCCTCAGACAACCTCCCAGAAGCCCCGGGGGTTACGAGCCAATTTCAGGTGAGTCGCGAAGCATCTAGAGCAGCCATATTGAAAATGTGAGAAGATGGGATGCTGGAAAGGAGGAGGGCTGTGAGGTTATTTCACTTATGTCGGGGTTGCAAATAGGCTTTTTTCTTTCTGATTCACTTTGCTGTTGGAAAATGGCTGAGAAATCACCCAACCAATTGCTACGTTCTCAGGTCAGCAACAGGCTCTGGCCTCACAATGACGCCACTTCCGGCCATGACCTCATTTCCGGTGGTCCCAGACAAACTGCCATTCTGAAAAGTGGGTCCCGGTGCTAAAACATTTGAGAACATACTGCTCTAGGAAACACAGTTCCTCCCTTACTGGTTGTCAGCAGAATCTCCCATTCTATGATACACTGCCTCTGACCATGGAGGTTCCACACAGATGTTCCACTGGAGAGATCTGTTCTGTGGGAACCTGCCTCATCTTTTAGAAAGCCCAGTAAGTTCAAAGCCATCACCACTTCTTTGTACAACATTCTTGCCACACTTTTTTGAATGCTGGGGCCCAAAGTCCCAAACTCACATACACAGGCCAGGATGAGCACTTGCTGTTTTTTCCATTCTTTCCCATTTCCGGGTCCAGAACTTAGCACAAAACCAACTCCTGCTCTCCTGGGTCTAATTAGGTTAGAAATTCCAGGCCAGGAAGCCAGTGTACAGCTCTTGTTAGCACCAAAACACCCAAGGGCTCAATTTCCCCCAACAGGCTGTGAAGTAGTTGCTTCCTTTGGGGCCAAAGCAGAAGATCCTGGAGCTGTTGCCGTCACAGATGGGGAAAAAAATAGGTACAAGCAACTTTCCTCCTTCTCCCTCTCCATCCTTCTTCCAGGCATAGCACCAAACCAAGCAATTTAATGCATTTCTTTATTTAGAGAGCTGAACTCTTTGCAGGGCAATTAGCAGCTGTCCTGCAAACTGCAGGAGCTGAGCTCTTTGCAGGACAATTAGCAGCTATCTTGCAAACTGCAGGAGCTGAGCTCTTTGTAGGACAATTAGCAGCTTTCTGGTTTTGGAATAGCCTCGTGCAGCTAGTTTTAGCCACGCATTTCCAGAGTGGATTAATGGTCAGTGGTGGTGGCTTGGAGGCACTGGCCTAGTGGGGGCAGCAGCCGGGATTGCCACCCCCTGCCTGGGCCAGTGTCTGGGGCAGTTGCACCCCTTGCCCTCCCCTCAGGTCCGCCACTACACAAACTTTAGTCCGTGCACAACATTATTTTAAAAATATTGTTTACAATTACCTCCAGGCTATGTGTGTAAAGTGTATATGGAACATAAGTGAACGTTGTGTTAAGTCTCAGCCCCAAGTTATGATTATGTAAATATTCAAAGAAAAAAATCTTACAAATACCATACACTCCTGGTCTCAAGCATTTCAGATAAGGGATACTCAATCTGCATTTTATATATACAAAACTTACAGCATTTGTTTTAGCTGTTCAGAGTGTTTCAGCTCATGTCCTCAGCATGCAGATGTTAAGCTGTTCTTTTCCTACACACACAGCTGCAGCCTGATCCTATGCAGATTTACTCAGGGGTGAGTTAAGTACCACAGAGTTCACTTCCAGTATTTGGGCCCAGGCAAAAGTCTTTTGCCATGGCCAAAGGGGGTAGGGGAAGGGTGTCCTGAGCCACTCCACACACACACCCCAAAGGTATTACTTAGGTACCCACCAGGTACTATTCTTTCTCTATGATTCTCTCAGCTACAATGCAGTTGTAGCTACTACAATTAGCTGGGCCCTGCAGAAACAAAGACCTTGAAATGGATTTCAGGGGCTCTGGAATGAGTTCTGTTGGGACCGTAAGAAAAGATCTGGAAAAGGGGTGGGGGGAGGGATACAGGCTGATACATCACATCACAGCCCACACCTCCCACTCCTAGCCTGGGTGATGTATTCCTGAGCCCCAAAACTGGCTCCCTACAGCCAAACTATACAAGGTGAAAGAGAAGAGCTGGATGCAAAATACCAGGAACGGACTGTGTCTGCAGACTCCTTAAGAGAAAACCTGTGAGCAGATTTCTGGGCCTCTGCTTTGGTCCCTGAATCTCCAGGAGGCGCTTGTGTGGCCTCGGAATAAGCTCTAAGAACCCTAGGAGGGCCCTTGGGCTGGGTTCTGGGTTCAAGTCTCTGGGAGCCACACGAAGTCCTGGAAAAGGATTGCCTTGGGCCACGGATGGGATTGTTTGGAAAGGCCTTTAAGGGGCAAGGAGAAACGTGGCACTGGATCTCAGCTTCCTCCATCCCCACCTCCACCCCGAGGAGCCCACCGACTTTCCCCCACCTGCAGGGATTCTCTCTTGTGTGTCCTCCTCCAAGATCCGCCCCCCTCCGCCTTGGCAGCCCGCTACACTCCCCCTTCCCCACCCGGTCGGGGTTTGTCCAACTCACCCAGGACCCAGCAGAGCAGAAGTGAGACGGGGTGTAAGGAAGCCATGCTGGGGGGCTGGATCCAGGGTGCGCCCCTTCTCGGCTGGGGGGGGGGGGGGCTAGACACTGGCTGGCTTCTCCGGCCCCTTCTGCGGTCAACAGACACACGATCCTCGGGAAGAATCTTCCAGGGAGGGTATTTATAGCCTGCCGGGCCTCAGCGCCCGCCCAGGACCCGAGCGCCTTGGAATGTCTCCGCCGGATGCACCTGGTCCTGCCTCGGACACTTGATCCCTCCGGGCCCCGGAGCGGACGGCAGCGGCAGGGGGCGCTCCGTGGCTAGTTGCCCCGACGGGGGCCCCTTTCGCCGGGGACAGAGCGCGCGCGAAGAAGCCAGAGGCGCGGCCCGCTGGAGGAGCCATAAAAGTTGGGATGGGCCCAAGGAGTGGGGAATGGCCGGCGCGGGGCCCGCTCCTCCTCTTCCTCACCCAGCCAGGGTGAGACGAGCCTGGCTGGGAGGCGCCCTGCAGGGTCGGCGTGTGCTCGCTGTCCCGGAGTCCGCAAGCTTCCTTCCTCCCGCGATCCGGAGCAAAAGGGGGGGGGAGGCGATTCCTCCCGGTTGCAGGACCTTGTTCTTTCCGGATCCCGGGCGCCCTATGGCGCGCAGAAGCCCCCGAAACCCGAGGCTGGAGCCACCTGAGTCACCTGAGCTCGTCAATCCGGAGTGACTTTCGAATTCGCATCGCGGCTCTCTCGTCTCTCTGCAGAGGACAAATTTCTTTCTTTTTTTTTTCCTTTCAAAAAAAACCACCCCTCGCAAGTCAGCCAACCCCGATGGGCAACGCGCCTTCCGTGCGCGCGAGGAGGAGCTAGCCGCCCCCACGGGCAAGTGCCTGTTCGGGACTCGAAGGGACCGGATCCATGGCGGGTGCCCGGCGCCCTAGAAGCCTCCCGCCTGGCTCGGGACGACGCGACCTCACTCCGAAGCCTGCTCCTGTCGCCGGCGGAGAGGACGAGGCGATCGATGGAGGGAGAGCTCTCCGCCGGCTGGCTGCTTGGTGCAGAGCGGGCGAGGAGCGGATCGGGGCCCGGGTGTGGGCTCAGGCGTTCCCCGGATGACCCTCCCCGGCGGGGGCTGCGGCCCCGTTCCCTTTGCTTTCGCCGTCCCCGGCGGCGCGCACCGCTGCGGCACAGCTTGGGCAGGCGGCGAGGCGCATCGGTGCGCTGCCGGAGAGGGCGACTGGGAATGAATCAAAGCGTGCGCCAGGCGGAGGGGGAGGGCGCAGCGAAACTTGATGCATTGCAGCAGCGGCGGCGGCGGCGGCGGAGGGGAGCCGCCAGGCAGGCTAAGCCCGGGGCCAGCAGGCCAGGGCTGGGCAGGGCAGGACCTCCACGATGCCCATCGCCGCCCTCCCTCTCGCCCAAAGCGGACCGGGAGCGGGAGGGAGGACGCCCCAGGCAGATCGGCCACGGGGGAGGGGATGCGTCATTCTCCGCAGTGGCTGCGGGAGCCCCGCAAGCCCGTCCTGACTCGCGGTGCCCCCACCAGCGCTTATTCCCCGCCCGCGTCACGCCCACGCCGGTCCCCGCACACGCTGCCTGCGCGCCTCGCTCCCCAAGAGCAGCCTTCCATAAGAGGCGGAGGACCCAAGCCCAGGTGGCTTCGAAAGAGTGCTGAGGGAGCGGCACCTTTGCACATGGTCAGAAGCACTCTCGCCAAGGACCCAGCGCCGCGCGAGGCCAAAGCCTGCGCCTCTGAAAATCCTTGGCGCCCCTTTTATCGGGCTCCCCACCCCCCATATATCAGGAACAAAGCTTTCCTTAGTGGAGCACTAGGGCACAGGGCATTCCTGAGCTCACACTGATCCTTCTAATCTAGGTTAGGTGTACTCAGTGGTAAGTTGCGGAAATGCACTCTGTACGTTCCCAGAGGTGGCCTTTTAAAATTACATTGAGCAAAATACTCGCCGAGGTGAGATTTGGCGCTGAAAATAAGTTGCAAGATTGAGCCTGAGGTTTAAAATATTCACCTGCCTCCTCCAAAACGGAATGATTTTGAATTTCTTTTTTTCTCCCAGGCCTCATCAAACTGCAGGAGTTCCAGGAATCCACATGGAGACATACTGGAAACTAAGGAAGGGGTATAGTAAAGATCTGTACCACCAGAGCGTATGCTCAGAGGTAAGTCTCATGGAATTCAGTAGGACTTCACTGCCATGAAAGCAGGTTGCTGTTTTAGACTGCAACTGTCTGTAAACTTAGCAGTATTTGAGAGTAAGTACTTGGGATTTTCTTTAGAGCCAGCCTGCCGTAACTGTTTTGCTAACCCATGTTGCAGAATAGAGTGGGGGGGGGAGAATAGGCTGCCCCTTATCAGATTGCAGGGAAGAATCACACTTTTGAATGTTTTCCTATTTAAAAATTTAAAGTTAGTTTGTATTATACCTTTTTAACATAAGGACATAAGAAGAGCCCCACTGGATCAGGCCAAAGGCCCAACTCGTCCAGCTTCCTGCATCTCGCAGCAGCCCACCAGATGCCTCAGTTGCCACTCGTTGCCACTCCCCTGCATCCGGCACTCCGAGGTAGCCTATCTCTAAAGTGAGGAGGTTGCACTAACCATCATGGCCTGTAGCCTGCGATGGACTTTTCCTCCAGAAATCTGTCCAGTCCCCTTTTAAAAGCATCTAGGCCGGATGCCATCACCAGTGGCAAGGAGTTCCAAAGATGAATTACCTGCTGGGTAAAAAACGCTTTGCCAGTTGGTTCAGATCCAGGTTCAAATCCCCGCTCAGCCATGAAGCTTCCTGGGTGATCCGGGGCCAGTCTTTCAGCCTCGCCTACCTCGCAGGGTTGTTGTGAGGGCGCAAGTAGGGGAGTGACCATGGACAGCACTCTGAGCTCCTTGGAGGGTTTCATAAATAAAGTGAAGGTGGTCCAGCAGTTGTCAAATTCTGCGTCGTCATTGCCCCCCCAGAAGTGGTGTGAATATGAATCCATATTGGCTAAGGTGTGCATCAATCGGTTGGGGTGGGGGTAGCCCCTAGGAATGGCTGAAGGCTGTAGTGATGCAATCTTGAACAGGCAGCATCTTCCCCTCCTTGTCTCTGCTCCTGCATCCCTACTTTCTTGCCCAATGGGATGCTCTTGTTTCAGGCAGGCACTCTCCATCCTTGTGTCAGGTTAAGACAGGCTCTATCACTTCCTTCTGCAGGACTGGTGCACATGTGCTTGCCTGCCTAACGCCGAGGGGGGAGCAAGGATCTGTTAATTCCCTCCCACTCTGCTTCTGTACATCCCCCCCCGGTCAGTTTCCGCTCTGCCCCATAGCGAGCAGCGCTAAAAGCTTTCAGGAGCTCCTTGGCACCATCAGTTTCCTTGGCACAAACTCCTTTGTCCTCTAGATACTGTCACTGCTGAGATGAGCCATTAGTGCTGCAAGGAAAACAAGAAAACGTGCAAGGTGTGCAAGAGTTCGTGCGAGGGGCAAGAGCTCATGTGAGGGGCAAGACCTCGTGCGAGGGGTTCAATTGCCACTTGCCCTTTCAGATTTTTTGCTTTACGGAACTCATCCATTTTTATAACACTTAAAAAACAGTCCAATCCTGTACGCTTTTATGCAGAAGTAAGCCTCAGTGGGGCCTGCTTCTGAGTAGATGCGTGCAGAATTGCACAGTTTGTATGCAGCCAAAAGCAGCCAGACTGCAAAGACCGCTAGCAGAAGCATAATGGTTAAGAGTGTAGGATGTGACCCAGGAAGGCTCTAAGTTCAAATTTCACCTTAGTCAGGAACTCCTTGACCTCCTTTGCCCTCAGTGGGGGGGGGGGGGAAAATTGTGAATCCTGGAGATCAGTGAGAAATGCTGAGTCATTTTTCTCATGGGCTGACTCAGCCCTCTTTTGTAAGATTCTGGAATCTTTTATAAGATTCTTTTGTAAGATTTGTAAGGGGAAGGGGGCACAGAAAACATCAGGGAGCCAGGCTTTCTGTGGCCTATCTGAGCACTGGGTGGAACATGGGAAGAGTCTTGCTGGATCAGGCCATAGGCCCATCTAGCCCAGCTTCCTGCATCTCACAGTAGCCCACCAGAAGCCTCAGGGAGCACACAAGACAACAAGATGCCTGCATCCTGTCGCCACTCCCCTTGTATCTGGTATTCTGAGATGGCCCACTCCTAAAACCAGGAGGTTGTCCATGCCCATCACGGCTTGCAACCTGCGATGGACATTTCCTCCAGAAATCCGTCCAATCCCCCTTTAAAGGCATCCAGGCCAGTGGTGTCATCCTCAAACGACGTTCCGGAACGCTAGGCGGGACTTACCGCCTGATTGGCTGCCCGTCCATGACGTGTTGCTGTCTGCCCGCCCGCCACGCGGGCACCCCGGCTTCGGAGGGGGTGCCCGCTTGCCTGGGGGGCGCACTGGGTGCCTGGGCAAGCAGTGGAGGGGCGCGCCAACCGGAGGGAGCCCGCGCAGCAGACGGGCAGACAGCGACACGTCACAGACAGCCTGTCAATCAAGCGGTAAGTCCCGCCTAGCGTTCCGGAACTTCATTTGAGGATGACACCGCTGATCCAGGCTAAACACCATCATCACACCCTGTGGCAAGGAGTTCCACAGATTAATTACAAACTGGGCAAAGAAATATATGTGAGTGTTAGTCCCAGTATAGAACTGCTATATACTGGGATAGAACTGCTATATACTGGGATATATACCAGTATAGAACTGGGACTATATACTATAGTCCCAGTATAGAACTGCTGGGTCTTTTAGAGGCAGACTTAGTGAAAGAGGAGCGCTAGACAGCCACCCTTTGCTGGTTTGCTGTTTCAGTGGCCAGTTTGCACTAGGAATACATCCCCACAATACAATTCACTTGCTGCGAAGGGTCCCTAGCTGGCCATTTTGAGGGGCAAGCCAGGGACCTACCTGCATTGCTTGCCAACCCAGAGCGAGACTTCATCCACACATGTAGCAGAATGAGGGAATGGAACGGATTGTACCCCTTAAGGAGCACGGCTGGGGAAATTACAGTTTTGGGAACTTTCCTGGGTTCAAACAAAAGTTCATCCCCTTTCCCTGCAGTGCTAGCTTTCTACCTGCAGGGAGGTGGTGGGTGATTGTTTCTGTGTGCTTGCTGAAATGGCAGGGAGGAGCATTCAAGGCAGCAATCCGGCACCTGGTTCTAGTCTGTTCCTGTCCACGTCTTTCTCTGATTCTAGTCGGGTCTAGTCCAAGTTCATTCTCCTGCGTGTGGAGTCCAGGGCTGTCTCTTTTTCCCTTTCTACAGCTGGGAACTGAACCTGGTGACTTCTGCATGCAAAGCAGAAATGACAGCGGCATGCGGGCTGCAGCGGAGAGCTAGCAGGAAAGGCACTCTCCGTGGCCCAGCTGTGTGCAGTAAACTGATGGTCTCTTCCCCAGGCAGCCTCCTGGGCTAACCACATGCAGAAGGGCATCTTGGCTCTATTAGCGACAAGTCTCATGCCCCCCCCCAAAAAAAGAGCAGGTTGGAAATCAGACCCCGTCCCCAACCCTGCAGCCAAAGAGAAGTGATCCACCATGTCCTCATTCTCTGCCTTCCCTGTCGGGATTGCAAATGCAAGGAGAGCTACTGAAAAATTTACCGCTGCACAGCCAGCCAAACAGCGAGGGAGCTGTACGGAGCAGCCCAGGGGGACCACGAAGGCTCCGAAGCCCGAAAAAAAGAGGCATTTAATTATGTATCTCTTCAAGCAATTCTCTCTTCCATTTTCTGATGGCAGCCAAACAGAGGCGGAACAGGAGATGCCCGGGCACAGGGGCACAGGCGCTCCAGCGCTTGGAGAAGGCAACGCTGGGAAAATGGCATCCTTTGGCTTCTCCATCCCCATCTTCCTCCTGCCCTTTCTGGATAGAGGGGACCACTTTGCCTAAAGGGGTTCTGTTTGAGCAGACTTTGCTGAAGAACAGGGCCTGTGAGAGGGGAGGGACAGGGGTTAATTTGGACCTTGGCCCAGGGTCAATGGGGGGCAGGAGCCAAAGGAGGGGCACCAAAATTATCCCAGGATCCTACGTTTTCTGATCTCACCTGGCCTCACTGCACGTGATTTTGTGGGTACACCCTAGTGGTGGCTGCTACAAGCCCAGGGACAGCCCCACATTTTTTGGGGGGGGAGGGGGGTACGGGGAAGGCCAGGAGGAAGCCTGCAGGACTTGAACTCCCAGCTGGTCATGCCTGATCTTAGAGCACAATCCTAACCTGGAGTTAGGCTGGCACAGTTAGGCCAGTTTGGCCGCACAAGCTTGGCCAGCACAAGGGATACCGTAAAGCGTGTTTGGACCATTCTTGGGGTCAGGGAGGATGGCGCACGTCTGTGTGCTGGCCTCTCTGCCCCCGAGAGTGGTCCAGACAGACTTTTGGGTGTCCCTTGTGCCAGCCACACTTTGCTGGCCTTACTATGCCGGCCTAACTCCAGGTTAGGATTGCACCCTCAATGGCCTTGGAAAGATGAGCTCTCCGACATCCTTGCTGCCGCCCCCCCCCATGGCTCTTATCGATCAGTTCAAGCAGAGCAGGGCATGCTGGGAGAAAAGAGGACGCTGCCTTTTGTAAGCAGAGTGGCCTGACTTGAGAGTATTCAACTGCTACTGTGGCGTCTGTGCTGCTTGAGTCCCTGGGCTCCTCTCTGCAGACGCTGCCCTGACATTGGGCGTTCAATAGGGAACCGCTTCGATCCTGTTCTCTTACAGAGAGCACAATCCTAATCTGGAGTTAGGCCGGCACAAGGGCCAGCGTAAAGCCGAGACCACTGAGTGGGTCGTCGAGGGGGATGCTGGGCAGGGAGGGACACTCCTCAGGGTTCTCCCACCCCTTCTCCGTCATCTGGGGGTGACTAGTGGAGGCCATGGGGGCAACAGTAATGGGTGCTCCTGCAGAAAGGGGGAGCTGCTCGGGGTGACATGGGGAGGCAAAGATGCAATGATGTCACGCAGGGGGAACGCGGGGGAACTCAGTTCCACTTGTTAAAATTAGGCCTGACTCCGCCCACTTCACTCTCCCTCCCCCCCTCCCAATTCCTCTGCAAAGAGCTTTTCTTCTTGGTTGGCCAGCACTCAGAGGGTTAAAGGGAGCGACTCCAGATTCCTAGGGGGGCGAAGGCAGTGATGTCATTCAGGGGGAACGAACCAGAACGGGCGTTCCGGATCCTAACGGGCTCCGTGGCTGATTCCGGGTTCCCAACAAGTGCCAATCAAAAGTGAGTTCCTGTTCCTAAATCATTTGAATGACACCACTGCAAAGATGCTTTACCTGCTCAGGTGCACTTTTATGCATGACCACCTGTGTTTTTGGAAAGGGGTGGGGGTTGGGTTCGGGGCTGGCCTGGTGCGAAATAGGAATGGTGGCAAGACCAAACTCGCTAGCAAGGACTTCCCCCCCCCCCCACTCCCCTCTGCCCCACAATGGACAGTGACACGAATTCCGATCCACGGTTTTTATTCAGCTCCTTAATAAATTAAGCCCCAGCACCTCTGTGGAACCTTGAACACATAGGATCGTTAACACTGAACACGACTACAAAATGGGGGAGGAAGCCCCCGCCCCCAGATTTAGTGGGAAGAGGGAACTTGATGAGGAGGGGGGGCAATCGGAACTTGGGTCACCAGAGCTCTCGGGGGCAGAGAACAAAGGGCAGGCGCGCGAACACACACACACACACACACACACCCCTCCCCAGGAGGGGGGCAGATTTCAAAATGGGAATGTCCTCCCCCTTTCAGGCAGTATTGGAAGGGCACACAGGCCCCGAATGGCAGTCAGACCTCGTTGGAAAATGACAGCACACTGATGCTTCGGAGGGAAGGGGGCAAGCCTATGGGAACTTGGGCAAGCCTATGGGCATGGGCGGAGCCTGGCATTTCAGGAACTCTGACACTTGGGGTGGAGGTGGCCAAACAACCAAGCAAGAAAGCCTCCCAACCAACCACAAGTACCACCCCACAGCCATCGTTACACGCTCAGACTGCGCCTTGACAAATGTTGGGCCTGGCAATTTGTGCCAAGCGAAATGCGGGAGCAGTGGGAACAACACAATCCCTTCCCCAGTGTTTTTTGCATAGCCTGGGGTGGCCATGGGAACGCTGATCCTGTGGCACCCTGTCCTCGGGAATTGCCCGTGGCACCCAAAAAGCGTTTTGCTCTGCTTTTGGATCCAGAGCTCCACCATACCCTAAGCTGGCTCCTACGCCTGGAAGGTAAAACCCAGAGCGCATCTCCCCATATCCCGAATGTGAGAATGCAGCACTGACCGCCTTCACGGGCAGTTTTGTCAGAGAGAAATGGGGTATCCATCACACCACACTGATTCTTCTCCCTCCTTTTGCACGCAACCTTGAGGAGACCCTTTTAAGAGCATAGTGGGGCCCACGAAAAGGAGTGTCATCGAAGGAGGGAGAATCGAAAGAGGGGAAAAACGGGGGCTATGGGAAACACCGGTTTCCCTTCTAAGGGGGGCTCCCAACTGCTGGCATATGACTGCTTGTGTGTGCGTACGAGAGGGAGAGGATCGAAGAATCTGGTCCTTTCCAACCCTCCACATGGAGGGAAATAGAGCTCAACTGTCCTGGCTGTCGGGGGATGTCTCAATGCAGGAAGCCAACCCAGGGGATCTGAATGCCACCCTGGGAATCTTTCCCTCCCGGGGGAGAACAGTTGGACATGAAAAGAGGGTAGAGGGGTAAAGGGAGTCAAAAGTCCTCTGCAGTCCTGGGAGGAATATAAATAGCACTTAAAGGGGACAGGGGTTGAAACCAAAGTCACTGCAGAGATCCTTGGAGGAGGACCGAGGGAGAAGGGAGGGATTCCCAGCCAAGGGCTCCCCACAGCAGGACAAAGCGGGTGGAGCAAATCCATCGCTGTCAGTGGCACTCTTGAGGATAAGGTCCAGCTGCCGGATCTGGCAAGGAGCTTGGCATCGTTCCCCACCCACCCACCCACCCCCCATAATGTCCGGGTGCCACTGATCCAGCAGCAGTCTCCAAGGCGGGTCGGGAGTCCCCTCCCCAAATCCAGCGGCGTCCTCAAAGAGAGGGTGCGCGTAGGGTTTCACTCTGGCTCCAAGGGGGGCTCGGCCACCGCGATGCCCTGGTGCAGCTTCTCTAGGGAGATCTTCATCTGGCGGACAGAAAAAAGAAAAAAAAAATCTGTGTTAATTCCACAGAGGGGACTGCAACCAGGAGCTAGCGGGACTTGCGAGGAAGCAGGCCCTGGTCTGTGTGTCGGTCGAAGGCATTCTTGATGCTTGTTGATTTAAAGGTGCTTCTGCCAATTAGGGACGTGGTGGCGCAGCAAGTTAATCCGCTGTTGCTGGGCTTTCGACCTCAAGGTTGGGAGTTCGAGACTGCGTGACGGAGTGAGCTCCCGTCGCTTGTCCCAGCTCCTGACAACCTAGCAGTTCGAAAGCACCTAAAATGCAAGTAGATAAATAGGGACCACTTCGGTGGGAAGGTAATGGCGTTCCGTGCGCTACGGCGTAGAGTCATGCTGGCCACATGATCGGACAAAAACGCCGGCTCTACAGGCTTTGAAACGGAGATGAGCACCGCCCCCTACAGTCGGTCATGACTAGACCATTTGGTCATGGGGAAACCTTTACCTTTACCTGACAATTACAATGCTAGAGGCTGCTAGATTTAACTCCTTGAGGCCAGCTTTTAGCATGTACAGGCATGCCCTGGTATCAACTGATTTGGTATCCACGGTTTCAGTTATCCGTGAAAACCATGGATACTGGGACGGCTATTAAAAAAACAGGGGAACATTAAATCTCTTTTTTTTTTTTGCCTTGTTGCAGCAAAACCACTGATGTTCCCCTATCTTTAAAAAGGCGTCCCCAGTATCACAGTTTCAGGTGGGGTCCGGAACGGAACTCTGGCAGATACCGGGGTCTGAATTCATAAATTGGTTCCGACTTGGTGATGGGTACCTCTACAACAGCCCAAAGCGGTATAGTGGTCAGAGCTGTGATTTTCAACCAGTGTGCTATGGTACCTTGGTGTGCCGCGAATGGTTCACGGGTGTGCCACCAGAATTGGGGAGGAGGTAATTTATTTGCAGGGCTTTTGGGGGGGAGGTGAACCCCCAAACAGCAGTGCCCAAACAGCCTTGTCAATTGTCAAGAAACTGATAGATGTCTGTTGACCTTTTTAGCATCTTGTCAGTGTGCCCGTGAGACAAGAAAAGTTGTAAATCTCTGGGCTAGAGTGTTAAGTTCAGAATGGGGACCCCAGGGTCAAAATCCCCGCTCTGCCTTTAAGGGCTTAGGTGACGTGTGGACAGCCCAACCTCGCAGGAATGTTGTGAGGAATGCATGTGTTGTTGTTGTTGTTCAGTCGCTAAGTCGTGTCCGACTCTTCACGACCCCATGGACCACAGCACGCCAGGCCTCCCTGTCCTCCACTAGCTTCCGGAGTTCGCTTTGCCCAATTTCATGTTCACCCAATTTCATGTTCATCGCTTCGGTGACACTATCTAACCATCTCATCCTCTGCCGCCCCCTCCTCCTTTGGCCTTCAATCTTTCCCAGCATGAGGGTCTTTCCAAAAGAGTCCTCTCTTCTCATCAGGTGGCCAAAGTACTTGAGCTTCAGCTTCAGGATTTGTCCTTCCAGGGAGCAATCAGGCTTGACTTCCTGGAGGATTGACCAATTGGATCTCCTTGCAGTTCAGGGGACTCTCAAGAGTCTTCTCCAACACCATAATTCAAAAGCATCTATTCTTCGGCGCTCTGCCTTTCTTATGGTCCAGCTCTCGCAGCCATACATTGCTACTGGGATAATCATCGCTTTGACTATGCGAACCTTGGAGAAAGCGCCATACAAATGCTTCTGGGGTGGGGGGAGGGGAAGCAACAGCCATTACCTCATCCAGGAGCTCCACAGAGGCTTTCAAGATCTGTTTCCATTTTTGCACCTCCACGCTGTGGAAGCGCTTCTGCAGCTCCAGGATCTCTGCCCATTCGGATGCCGTCTGGGGTAGATTTCTACCGGGAAGCAGGGAGAGGACAAAGTTAGCTTGGGCTGAAGGGATGTGACTCCCGTCTATACCCACAGTACCTCCCAGCAGGGCCAGGCTCAGGAGCTGTGACGCCTGACATCTTGGTGGGGACCCCCCACCTCCCTGAACCACACCCCCTCACTGGCACGTGCGACAGTACGTAAAAACATAAGAAGAGCCCTGCTGGATCAGGCCAAAGGCCCATCTAGTCCAGCTTCCTGTATCTCACAGCGGCCCACCAGGTGCCTCAGGAAGCACACGAGACAACAAGATGCTTGCATCCTGTTGCCACTCCCTTGCACCCGGTACTCTGAAATAGCCTACTACTAATGTAAGGAGGTTGCACAATCCATCGTGGCCTATAGCCCACGATGGACCTTTCCTCCAGAAATCCGTCCAATCCCCTCTTGAAGGCATCAAGACCAGATGCCTTTAAGTAGGAAGACAAGGGTCGATGGTGCCCCACACAAAGTGCGGCACACAGAAGTAGGTAAGCTAAGCGTACCCTTTCATGATAGTTCATGCAAATTTCCAGCATTCTGTGCAGGAAACAGAATTTTCCATTCTGCCTCCTGCCCCTCCCATACCACATTTTCACTTGGTTTCTTCCCATTTCTCACCCGTTGGAGAGCGCGTAGGCCTGCCACGATTCAAAGGTTCTGGCCGTGTGTTCCAGCGACCAGAGCCGGTAGAAAAGCATCATGTTGAGAGTGACCAAGACCACCAGGCTGCAGAGAGAAGAAGAAGAAAAATAAGTTGGCAAGGAAGGAGTCTCCTTGGGCAGTTGGTTTGGTTATGATCTCTTTAAAAACAGTTGACACCACCTCTCCCCTTGCCAACAGGACAGAGATGGGGGTAAGGATGTCTGGAGCAAGGCAAGCGATTCAGCTTGGGTGGGGTTTTGGAGCCTTTTTGCAAAAAGGAAGTTCTGGGTTCAAGTCCTGCCATATCACTCTATTTTATTTAGTGCTCAGAACGCACCACGTTTTAGAGCGCAATCCTAACCCAGAGTTGGGCTGGCACAGTTAGGCCAGCAAAGTTTGGCTGGCACAAGGACCACTGTGAAGTGAGTTCGGACCGCTCTCGGAGTCAGGGAGGAAGGCGCCCGTCTGTGTGCTGGCCTCTCTGACTCCAAGCGTGGTCCCGACTTACTTTACGCTGTCCCTTGTGCATTCTGAAGTAGCTTCGTGTATCTGGCATTCTGAAGTAGCTCACTTCTAAAGTATGGAGACTGCACTACCCATCATGGCCTGTAGCATAGCCCATGATGGACTTTTCCTCCATCAATCTCCCCAGTCCCCTTTTAGAGGCACCTAGGCCAGATGCCGCCACCACCTCCTGTGGCAAGGAGTTCCACAGATTAATTACCCGCTGGTTGAAAAAAAGTATTGCCTTTTATCTGTTCTCACTCTCCCAACATTCAATTTTAGTGGCTGTCCCCTGGTTCTGGTATTGTGAGAGAAAGAACCTCCCTCTATCCACTTTATCCATCCCATGCAGAATTTTGTATGTCTCAATCGATTCCCCCACCCCAGGCACGTTTTAAAGTCTTTTTTTGCTATGCAGTGAAAGCTGTCTTTTTTTGGAGACAGCTGATTTCGAGAGACTCAAGAATTTAGGCAACCAATGTACAGAATTGGATTCACTGTTGCTTCCCCCACCCCTCTCCAAGTGTAGGACGCACAACAGTCTTGAGAGACAACCACAGAGGGAAAAGAGCAAGCAGAGCACAGGACAGGGGAAAGCAGGAGAGAAGAGGAACAGAATGCTGATGACGACAGACTCCAGGAGAGGGAAGAAGGAGAGGCAGCTGGAACGGCAAACCCAAGATGCTCAGGATAAAGCTGAGTTAAGATGCTGTTTGTGATTGGAGGAGAGGGGAAAGGAGAGGCGGGATGTGATCTGCAGGTGTGTGGGGTACAGAAAGAGGGAGGAGCTTGCTGAAAGAGGGAGGAGCTTGCTGAAGCGTGGGCCATGGTGAGGGTATACTTGCATACAGTACCTCACACAGATCCTGAGCAGAGGCAGGCAAAGGTGGAAGAAGGAAAGAAAGAAAGAGAGGTGTGTGAAGCTTGGCTTGTGCTTTTTTCTTCTCTCTCTCCAAAGAAAATGAGTGCAGGATCCTGCCTTGACCGGCTTGTTTGCCGCTCCTGCCTCTGCTCTGAGCATGGGCAGGGTGGCCAACTTTTCACGCAGGACCCTGCTCCTGTGCCTTTGGACAGCGGCGGAAACGCAGCAACGTAAGAGGGGGTGCCATTTTCTGGGGTTAGAAGCATGGGGGGACGTGACACCGAACGCTTTTCGACAGATTCGGGCAGGATACGACCAATACATTTACAAAAGCTTCACGGTGTCGTTCCATGCACAACCCTCTCCAAAACATTTGGGACAGCTGACCCAGGTCTCGGCATCGCAGCCATCCATTATCCTGCCTCCCGCACAGAGATGTGTAAGCACATCTCACTGCCTGTAATGCAGGGTGATGGGGTGCAGGAGGAGCACACACTGTGCTGTCAGTGAGCTGTGGCCAGTGGTGTCATTCAAATGATTTAGGAACAGGAACTCACTTTTGATTGGCACTTGTCGGGAACCCGGAACCAGCCACGGAGCCCTTTAGGATCCGGAACACCCGTTCTGGTCCGTTCCCCCTGAATGACATCACTGCCTTCACCCCCCTAGGAATCTGGAGTCGCTCCCTTTAACCCTCTGAGTGCCGGCCAACCAAGAAGAAAAGCTCTTTGCAGAGGAATTGGGAGGGGGGAAGAGGGAGAGTGAAGTGGGCGGAGTCAGCCCTAATTTTAACTAGTGGAACTGAGTTCCCCCGCGTTCCCCCTGCATGACATCACTGGCTGTGGCTCTCTGCGGAGACGTGGAAACCAGCCAGGGAGCTTGGCCACTGTATATCCACGAGCTTGTTATACGGAAAAGAGCCACAGGTGGTTCGCCACAGTTGGCCACCATTGCTCTAGTTCCTCCTCCAAGCCCCTGACCACCTCCCCACCCAAGTATGCTTCTACAGTCCTCTCTTTCCTGTAGCCAGTGTTGCCTAGTGGTTAGAGCGGTAGGCTTAGGCTAGCACCCTTACACCAAGCTGATGATCAGGATCACGGTGGAGATGCTCTGGCCCTGCCCGTGTTCCGACAGCTGCTCGGAGAGCCGCGAGGTAAGGCTGCCTGCAGCGGAGAAGAAGAAGAAGAAGGTGCTGAAAGGGACTGTCTCCCGGATACCCGGGAAGCCAAGGGGGAGAGGGAGCAGCTCCCATGGAGGGGAGGGCTTACCTGATGAGTGAATGGCATGGGGCGTCCCCTCACCGTCGGGCAGTGTGGGGATCGGGGCCTCCACGTGGGGGGGCTCGCCAGCTCAGGGTGCGTTTCCGGCGCCGCAGCCCTGCCAAGAGCCCGCGGGGCTCTTTGCCGTGGCAGCTCTCTTCCAGAAGGGCCTTTTCTGCCTGCACCAGTGCCAGCTCTGGAACGGAGACCGAGAGGTGGGATCTCCCAGGACAGGGTCAAACACTTCATAGAGCATGAAACTTCTAACAGGCCATAGGAGCATCAGAAGAGCCGCGCTGGATCAGGCCAAAGGCCCATCCAGTCCAGCTTCCTGTGTCTCACAGTGGCCCACCAGATGCCTCAGGGAGCACACAAGACAACCAGATGCCTGCATCCTTTCGCCACTCCCTTGTATCTGGCATTCTGAGGTAAAATTCTGAGGTAAACATGAGGTAAATAAAACAGGATAAAATAAAACAGAAATTGCTATCCTGTCTGTGGGGAGGGAGCCCACTGGAACAAGAATTTTACCTCAGAGTTGTACGCTCCCTGAGACATCTGGTGGGCCATGGGACACTGAACGAGATGCCCCAAGACCCTAACTCGGTAGACGGCAGCTGCCTATACACATTTTAGCGTTCGTCCAATTACAATTATTTAGACTGAAGGAAAAGTCTTGCCATTCTTTGATGGTTCTACAACACCCTCTCTCCTGTAGCCAGTGCGGTGTAGTGGCTAGAGCACTAGACCTAGGCCAGAAAGAACTGGGTTCAAATCTCCTGTCAACCCTAAAGCTCCCTGAAAGACTACGGGCCAGCCACTTGCTCCCAGCTTGTCCTACCTCACAGGATTGTGGTGAGGAACAAAGGAGGGTAAGGAGCTATGCGTACTGCCCTGGGTAATTTGGAAGAAGGGCAGTATATACATTTGAAAGACAAATAATCATTGTTATCACCCTGCACAATATTTTAGGTCATCAGCACAGCCTATCCCCTTCATAGGGAGGGAGTCTCAGAAAGCACATCAACTAGGCTGGGGGTGCACATTCCCTCTTTACACCTCACTGCACCTACCTAGGTGTTGGAAATATTCTTCAATGCCGTTCCAAGTATTTTTCTCAATGAGTGCCTTCACAAGGTTCCAAGGCTGCTTCCGGTATCGGATCTCAGAGGAGACTCTGCAAGAGAGGCAGATTGCCCAGAGCAATCAGTATCCACTATTCGGTATCCGTGGTTTCCGTTATCCACGGATACCATGCGGATACTAACGGATACACGGATACTTAACCCTGTTAAAAAGACAGGGGAACATTAAAAAGGCGTCCCCAGTATCCACGGTTTCAGGTATCCTGTATTCCAAAGTAGTTTGTTTAATTGCATTCTGCATCAAATTCCAGTTCCAATGATATATAACATGATGGTGTTATTCATTCATACCAAGGTGTTCACCATTTTGGCCACTAGTGTCAAGCTCAGCTTGTTTCCCTCCCCCCCCCCAAAGCTTGTTACCCGGTGCGATTGCCCCCCCAGCACCCCCTTAGCTATGCCACTGAGCCACAGAAGGAGGCTTGGCTGGACAAAGGGAATGAGTTGCATCTAAGGAAGCCAAGACATGGCTAGGAACAACCACAGTGTGTCAGTTTTACAATCCTCTGTTTCACTGCAGATTTAACACACATACAGCCTGGAGAGGGTGGGGAAGGGAGGGCTAACCAGCTGGACGAGGTGCCTTCAACGGCTAAGAAACCAGTCACCAGAGGCAAGAAGGGTACCTGAGCCGGGTCTTGCTCTTGGCCACAGCAGTGATGCAGTATCGATGTGCTGTGTAGAAGTAGTCCTGATAGGGGATGCCCTGCGTGATGACTTCCGAGTCGACCACGCAACCTCCGCTCTTCGAACTGGCACGGAAGAGAGTCTGAGCATCGAAAGAGGAAATGTGTTGGGGGAGAGCGAGGAAGAAAGGGAGAGGGAGAGCGCAATCCTCACCTGGAGTGAGGCCGGCACAGTGAGGCCAGCAAAGGCTGGCCGGCACAAGGGACATGGTCAAGTAGGTTTGGACCACTCTCGGAGTCAAGAGGCCAGAACACAGACGTGTGCCCTCCTCCCTGACTCCGAGAGTGGTCCAAACGCCACTCCCTTGTAGCGGGCATTCTGAGGTAAATTTCTGAGGTAAAATTCTGAGGTAAATATGAGGTAAATAAAGCAAAGTCTGGCCGGCACAAGGGACACGGTCAAGTAGGTTTGGACCACTCTCGGAGTCAGGGAGGCCAGCACACAGATGTCCCTTGTGCCTAACTGTGCTGGCCTCACTCCAGGTTAGGATTGCACTTTGAAAGGCAGCAGTGTGAGTTCCGCACAGACGCGCACGTCATTGCCACATGGTGCCGGGCAATGCCATATGCCAACATTTCCGCCTCTGTTTCCATCCGGCTGCTTCGTCGACAGTTCCAAGAGAACCGTTGCTGCCAGACCTTTGTTTACCCAGCCTGCTGATGGTCAAATTAAGTGCAGCTTCCCCTTATCTGCACCTTGAAACCCGCTCCCGCCACTGCCAGAATCTTCTTTCCAAAGGCCCCTTCCACACACCCTCACCTGAGTTTCCACCACCGCGGCCGCCTTCGGGCTCAAGGGGTTGTTGATGGGGATGGTGTAGGAGATGACCCGACTCTGGTGGCACTTGTTGTCCCCATTCCACGAAGTCAGCGTCACATCTGGGGAGGCAAAGAAAGGCCGTGATGGGTGGTGCAACCTCCTTACATTAGTAGTAGGCTACTACAGAGTGCCGGGTGCAAGGGAGTGGCCACAGGATGGGCATCTCATTGTCTCGTGCACTCCCTGGGGCACCTGATGGGCCGCTGTGAGATATAGGAAGCTGGACTAGATGGGCCCTTGGTCTGATCCAGTGGGGCTCTTCTTATGTTCTTAAGGCCCAGATTGGGGTGCAGGTTATTATTTACCTCAGAAATTTACCTCAGAATTTACCTCAACATGCCAGATACAAGGGAGCGCCAACAGGATGCAGGCATCTTGTTGTCTACTGAGCCCCCTGAGGCACCTGGTGGGCCACTGTGAGATACAGGAAGCTGGACTAGATGAGTCCTTGGCCTGATCCAGCAGGGCTCTTCTTATGTTCTTATGTCAGGAGGGCAGATTCCTTTGCTCTTCCTAAGTGTCAGGCTTTGAATGCATGGCTCCTTGCCCTGCATTGCCAGGATGCGACCAGATAGGGAACTGAATTTGGGGGAGAGCACCTGCTTTGTAGGCCAAGGATCCCATAGGTTCATTCTGCGGGCATCTCCAGGCCAGGCTGCAGAAGAGGCTAGCCGGAATCCCTGAAGAGCTACTCCAGGTCAGCCCGGTCAAGGCTGAGCTCCAAGGCTGACTTGGTTATCGGGCATCTGTGTTAGGAAGAACTTCTAACTCAGAGATGGAGGACCGAGTTTGAACAACAAGGTCCCAAGCTCCATTCCTTGCAGCTCCAGGTCGGGCAAGGAGAGACCCATCTGAATCCCTGGGGCCATCACTGTAGACTGAGGGTGTCAAACATAAGGCCTGCAGACCAGATGCGGGCCCCAGAAGCTCTTTATCCTCGGGCTCTCTCAGCACCACCACCAGTTGCTGAGCTGTGTTGAGGTGTCACTGCTTATGGCTTACTTCTGGCCCTGGCCTGCTTCACAACATCACTTCCTGCTTTATGACATCACTTCCAGCCAGCGGTGTTATGCTGCCGGAACACTGGGCGGGACATCCGGGTGATCGACAGCCCGCCCGTCGCATTCCTCAGCGTTAGCGGCGTAATTGGTTACGCAAACGGCGTAACGCTGCAGAACGCAACGGGCGGGCTGTCGATCACCCGGATGTCGATCACCCGGATGTCGATCACCCGGATGTCCCGCCCAGCGTTCCGGCAGCATAACACCGCTGCTTCCAGCCCTCAGCAGGCCTCAGGAATGCTATTCGGCTGGCATGCCTGAAATGAGTTTGACACCCCGGAGGTAGACACCTGTGAACTTCCGCTGGTCCAGGAAGCTGTGGATGAACTGGGAGTCGCTGAAGAGCATCTGCTGCAGCCTCTCGGCTCCGATGTGATAAACGGCGTTAATAAGAAGCCGGCCCGGCAGGTCCGAGAAGAAAGCATCTACTTCGGCTGGGGGAGGAAGACAGAAAGACGGTTGAGGATCTGGTTCAAGATGCAGGGGGCAGTGGTGGTGTCTTGTTCCCCATAACGATTACTATTTTCAATGATATTATTATGTTATTATATATTTCAGGCACGCCCCGATATCCACAGATTCAGTATTTATGGTTTCAGTTATCCATCGATACTATGGATACCAGGATGTCTATTAAAACAATTTTAAAAAGTTAAAGGTTTCCCCACGACCGAATGGTCTAGTCGCGACCGACGGTAGGGGGCGGTGCTCATCTCCGTTTCTAAGCCTATAGAGCTGGTGTTTGTCCGAGGACAAGCTTCCGTGGTCATGTGGCCGGCGTGACTACATGCCAAGGCGCACGGAACGCCGTGACTTTCCCACCGAAGTGGTACCTATTTATCTGCTTGCATTTAGGTGCTTTCGAACTGCTAGGTTGGCAGGAGCTGGGACAAGCTCACTCTGTCGCGCGGTCTTGAACTGCCAAGCTTCCGGTCAGCAAGCTCACAACTCAACAGTTTTACCTGCTGCGCCACCACGCCCCTCTATTAAAACAATAGGGGAACATTAAACAAATCTTTTTTTTAAACCTTGTTGCAGCAAAACCACTGATGTTCCCCATCTTTAAAAAGGTGTTCCCAGTATCCACATTTTCAGGTATCCACAGTATCCACGGTGAGGTTTGGAACAGAACCCCAGTGGATACCAGATCATGCCTGTACAAGACAATATTATTGCGACTTACTTATTGGGTACAAAAGAGACAAACAAGAAAGCATTAAAAAAAAAAGAGGATGATTTATCTATATCAGTGTTTCTCAAACTGTGGGTCAGAACCCACTAGGTGGGTTGCAAGCCAGTTTCAGATGTGTCCCCCTTCATTTCAATGTGTATTTCCACGGGGCTTGTTGTTTTTTAAATTTTAAATTGTATTGTTTTAATATTGTTTTTAATTGCTTTTTAATGTTAAATTCTGTATTTTATTGTGTTTTTGTGTTGTAATGCCACCTTGGGTGCCTTCGGGCAGAAAGGCGGGATATAAATCCAATAAATAAATAAATAAATAAATAAATAAATAAATAAATAAATAATATTTTATTGTTATTGGACTTGATGTTACATTGGTATGTAACTGCATTTGGGGACATGATCTGTACTTTTAATAGGCTGCTTCAAATACGTGCTTTTCACCATGAGAGTCAATGAGTTTAGTGTGTATTGGTTTGCAGGCTTATTATATGAATTCTGCCTTGGGGGGTCTCTAATTTTCTCAGGAACTCTCTGCTTCGAACACCACCGTTCTAACACACGGTGATACACCCTCAGCTCGTGAGCAAAATCCTAGACCCACTGCTACCTTCCTGCCCTTTTCTGGCCCGACCTAAATCAGTCAAGAGGGTAGTAGGTTTTAGTGGTTAGAGCAGGATGCGGGACAAGGGCCGCTCTCACCTTCGTCTTGCGTGGAGGAGGAAGAATTGCTCATGTCGGTGGGGAGCTCCTCGCTGGGAAGCGGGTCCCCCTCCAGGGGGGGCGTTGGCAGCTCCGGCAGCCCCTCATCTCTCAGGGGCTCCGTCACCGAGGTCACCGTGTGGCTGGACGAGGCGTCCACCTGGCTGTCGGTGTTCTCATCTGGGTCCTCTGCCAGCTGGTGGGAGTTGCACCGACAGCGTTAGCTACAAGCGGGCGTGATCTGGCGCCAAAAACCTGTATGGGTTTGCTCCTTCGTGAGAATGGGGAGGCTATTCAGGGGGTACTTGGCATGCAGCGCCCAGCCACAGCCTGACATTGGAAAGGATGGAGAGTTGACGTGCCACCGGATGGCGTGCGATAGGATCAGTATTGTCATTCAGTAACGAGCTGCCGGAACGCGAGGCGGGACTTACCGCCTGATTGGCTGCCCGTTCGTGACGCGTCGCTGCCTGCCCGACCGCCGTGCGGGCACCCCTGGCTTCGGAGGGGGTGCCTACTTGCCTGGGGGGCGTGCTGGGTGCCTAGGCGAGCCGCGGAGGGGCGCGCCACCCGGAGGGAGCCCCCACGGCGGGCGGGCAGGTGGCGACGCGTCGCGGACTGCCTGTCAATCAAGCGGTAAGTCCCGCCTCGCGTTCCGGCAGCTCGTTACTGAATGACAATACTGGATAGGATGGTGTAGTGGTCCGGGAGTTGGACTTCGACCTGGAAGATCCAGGTTCAAATCCCGGCTCAGCCACGAAGCCTCCTGTGCAGCCTTGGGCCAGTGACCATCTCTCAGCCTCGCCTCCCTCGCTGGGTTGTTGTGAGGACGAAAGGAGGGGGGGGGGAAACTCAGCAGCATCCGCCCGTCCACTCACCGAGGTGGTACCATCGCTGCTGCTGGCCAGGGAACTGATATTCGGAATGGAGTCCCTTTTGTCCAGCAGCGGGCTGGGCTCGAGCTTGATGTCCGGGCCGCAGCGGGAAGTCAGGTCGCTCAAGTCTATGACGTCGCCGATCTCTTTGGGGCTCCTGTCGGAAACGAGAGCAAGGCACGGCGGGAAGGGTGAAAAGGGAGTCCTGGAGGGGACAGACCGACTTTTTGAAAGGCCTTGGAATGCGCTACAGCATCCGACAGCGATGCATTTGTGAATGCCAACGGGGGAGTGGCACGGAGGGGAAAGCCATCCCTGGCTGCTAGTCGTGATGACCAGATGGAACCTCCTGGACCAGAGGCAGTCTACCTCCAAAAAACCAGTTGCAGGGGAGCAACGGTAGGAGAGAAGTCTGCCTTTGTCTCCTGCTGCTGGGCACCCCAGAGGAAGTTGGTGGACCACTGAGGAAAGCATGACAATGGTGCAACAAAGGCATCTAGCACCAGGGGCACAATGTATTTTAACACACACCCCTGTCACATCCAGGGGGTGGTCTCAGGCATGCGGAGATTGACCACAGAGTTCCCGGGCCTAGAAGGCCACTTGTTTTGCCGCTGATCCGCCATTGCGGGTGCAGACTGGCACTCCCTGAAAGGGGGCAATGACCCCCCTCTGCCCTCCTCAGCTATGCCACTGAAGCAGAATGCTGGACTAGACAGTCCTTCGGCTTGATGCGGCAGGGCATCCCCTGTGCTCATGAAACTCAGCGAGAAAATCCCAGAATGCACCAGGCAGCCGCTTGATCCAGCAAGACGTCTCGTGCCTGTCCAGCCGCATCCACCCAGCTGGCTTCCTGTGTTCCCCCTGAGACCGCACACAGAATGGGCACCACCTGGCAGCGCGGGCCTTGCATGATGATGGCGCACCCGGGCCCGGGCCGACCCCGGGGGGGGGGGGGGGGGGGGCCTTGATGTACCAAACTCAGGGTGCAATCCTAACCTGGAGTTAGGCTGGCACAGTTTGGCCAACAAAATTTGGCCCCAAGGGCTCGTCTTTTTTGACCCTGTTGCAGCAGAAACAGTGATGTTCCCCTGTCTTTAAAAAGGCATCCCCAGTATCCGCGGTTTCAGGTATCCACAGGGGAGTGTGGAATGGATCCCCAGCGGATACTGGGGCATGCCTGTACTTAGATCCAGTGGTGTTATCCTACCGGCATGCTGGGCGGGACATCCGGGTGATCGGCAGCCCGCCCGTCGCGTAATGCAGCGTTACGCCGTTTGCGTAACCAATTACGCCGCTTGCGTACATTACGCAAATGGTGTAACGCTGTGGTATGCGACGGGTGGGCTGCCGATCACCTGGATGTCCCGCCCAGTGTACCAGTAGGATAACACCACTGCTTAGATCCCAGTAACACTAGGGGAATTATGACTTCTGCAGGGCAGTGTCTGCTTACCCCAAGCCGTTGATCTCGTCGACGGGAGAGACATAGTCGTCATCCTCACTGGTGAGGCCAAGCTCGGAGCCGTAGCCTTGGTGGACTATGTGCCAAAGTTCTCGGGGGGACAATGTCTGGAGAGGTAGGGAAAGTGGTGTTTGGAAACCCCAATTGTAGAACGTGGGAGGTCAGGCCCAAACCTGCCCAGGACTAAGGTTGGCTTTATGCATGCAGCAGAATGAGGCTGGAGGTTGCAGAATGAACTGGGTCAGCAGGTGGAAAAGGCTGCATTTTTGAGTGTTCTCTTGAATTTAAAACGAACTCCCTGCAAGCAGAAAACCAGCACTGCAGGGATGGGATTGGCCAAGAACTTAAGGTGCTAGGTTTTTACTTGCAAGGATTTAAAAAAAAATTTAGGGGAGCACTCCAAACATATATCCCACAGTTATAGCCTAAAATTGCACAAGCCATTCTACCACTAACAACCCCAGGATACTAAGACCCGCTGCATGTGTTTAGCCCTAACACACACACACACACACACACACACACACACACACACATCACTGAAGTCAGCATTCCACATTCAATTCTTCAGAACCACCTGCCCATGCAACCACCAAATTGCCCCAAGTCATGAACCCCACTGCAAAAGTTGTGAACTGTTACAAGAGCAGGAGCAACAGCCAGAAAAGGGTCCAGGCACACATTCTATGGGTCCAATCCATACCTTATCCAGGAGCGCATTCTGCCAGAGGCGGAAAATGAGCATGAAGCAGCGGTCACGGGCGCCGAAGGATGTGAAGAAATGCTGGGGGCGGAAAGTGAGAGGAGACGGTGAGATTCCCTCCCCAGGACAAATATCATAGAAGTGTATCCACAATGTCTCTCTAAAGGTGGTTGTGTGTCTCACGATTTCAGTAGTGCAGCCACAAGGGGAGGCCGCGTGGCAAGCACTGCATTTGCCCCAGTGAGCCGTGAAAGAGCCATTCTGGGAAGTGACGGCCACATGCCTGCACAGTTCTGTTGCCCAGAATGGCTCCCTGGGCAAATACTGACTATCCGATGGCAACATTGGCCGATGGCAAAACTGAGTGTTGGGAGAGTTAGAACAAATAAAAGGAAAACATGTAATTTTACCCAATGTGTGATTAACCTGTGGAACTCCTGGCCACAGGAGGTCTGGCCTGGGTGCCTTGAAAAGGGGAGGAGATGGATTTCTGGAGGAAAAGTCCATTGCGGGCTACAGGCTGTGCCTCCTTATTGGAGAAGTACGTGACTTTGGCCACCTCATGAGAGGACTCTTTAGAAAAGACCCTCATGCTGGGAAAGATTGAAGGCAAAAGGAGAAGGGGGCGGCAGAGGATGAGATGGTTAGACAGTGTCACCGAAGCGTTGAACATGAAATTGGGCCAACTCCGGAAGCTGGTGGAGGACAGGGAGGCCTGGCGTGCTGTGGTCCAGGGGGTAGCGAAGAGTCGGACACGACTTAGCGACTGAACAACAACAACTTCAGCGGGAGAACAACGTGACCTCAGAATGCCAGGTGCAGGGGAGTGGCAACAGGATGCAAGCATCTTGTTGTCTCGTGTGCTCCCTGAGTCATCTGGTGAGCCACTGTCAGATACAGGAAGCTGGACTAGATGAGCCTTTGGTCTGATCCAGCTGGGCTCTTCTTATGCTCTCCTTTCATTGAAGAACACACCTGCATTCATTGCAAGAGGCACTTGGAAGGGGAGGGGCTGGAAAGCCATGATTTCACTACTCTTTTACTGTGCAAATGACAATACAAGGACAAGGAGGTGATTAAAGGCTATTAAAGGGGTCCCTTATCTGATCTGATCCTGACTGCAGGCCCTGCAGGCATGGGTCACATCCAGTTCTCATTTGTGCCCACACCTGCATTCTTCCTCTTTTCCTGGGCACGGGCTGGGAAGGTTTAAAGGCCCTTTAAAGGCAGAGATGCCCTGGGAGATAAGATGCCCTGGGAGAGACAACAGCCACACCTGCTGCAGAGATGAAGCTCTAACACTAGAATTGGCCCAGATATGGATGTGTTTTAGCCTAGGGCGGGAGAACAGGGAGAATGTTCTTCCTGAATGGAGAATTGGGGCGGGTGGGAGTATATAAATCAACAACAACAGGGCAGGGCAGACTCCTCTGTTCTGAGCTATGAGATTGTTCAGTACACAGAACAGAACACTGAGGTTGTCGGGTCCCCAAAGGGGGCAGCCTCACCTTTTCGTTCTCCGTGCATATCTGAATGGCATTGGGGATAAGCTTGGCCGTCTTCTCTTTCTTGATGCACACCACTTCTTTGAACTGGATGGAGATCTACAGAGGGTGACACAGAGATCAGCCGTCTGTGGGGGGAACGGGCAGAAGGCTGGCTGATCAGATCTGTGCCCCTTGCCAAGATACGCACCATGGTCTCCCACCGGAAGATATTGCTGTAGAAGCAGATGCAGTTCTCCGACAGGTAGAGGCGCCCTTGGAGCAAAATGTCACGCTGCAACGCACAGGAATAATCTGTGAAGGGGGCGGAGAACACATTAGAGATGGAAAGCTTGGTGCCGAATAAGGGGCAAAGGTGTGCAAGGTTAGATGCCCAGAATGTTAGGGGTGGAAGGGACCTTGGAGAGCATCTAGTAGTCCCCCACTTAGAGCACAATCCTAACCTGGAGTTGGGCCGGCACAGTAAGGCCAGCAAACTTTGGCCAGCAGAAGGGACAAATAAAGCACATTTGGACCACTCTCAGAGTCAGAGAGGCCAGCACACAGACGTGCGCCATCCTCACTGACTCCAAGAGTGGTCCAAACGCGTTTTACGGTAGCCCTTATGCCAGCCAAACTTTGCTGGCCTAACTCCAGTTTAGGATTGTGCCCTTAGTTCAGAGAATCGCTACAGCATCCCAGACAGTTATCTATCCACCCTTCCTGAGATCGTTGGAAGGCTGGGTTGAGGGGTGTGTGTGTGTCAGTACATGAAATCATTTCTTTGTTGTGGGGGGATCAGATTGGAATGTACACAGATGAATTTCTTTGGCGTGCCCAATTCTCCTGCCTCTTTGAAACCGGTAATTCAGAGCCCACCCTGCCCCCTTGCAGGATTAAAAATTAAAAGCTTGACACGATAATCAAATCAAATTGGAAGGGCAGAAAACATTTGGCTTTTCCCCGCAGAGCCAAAGTCCTTTCCCCACATTGAGCACTACACCAACCCAGAAGCATAGCGATGTGGGGTGCGTGTGTGTGATCAGTATTGTAGGTGCCACAACATGCTGTATATGTGGCCCCTCCCACTTGCCAATTTGCCACCTCTGCAATACTTGCCATGCCGCCTGCCCTATAGCAACACCCTTGCCCCACTCATCCACAAAAGAGAGAACTTGAGTGTCAAACCCTCCCCAAGCATTTTTCTATTCCAACCCTCCATCGTTTTGGATGCAGTCAGCGGTGTTATCCGGCAACGAGCTGCCGGAACATTAGGCGGGACTTACCGCCTGATTGGCTGCCCGTTCGTGATGCGTCGCCGCCTGCCCGCCCGCCGCACGGACACCCCTGGCTTCGGAGGGGGTGCCCACTTGCCTGGGGGGGCGCGCTGGGTGCCTAGGCAAGCAGCGGCGGGGCGCACCAACCGGAGGGAGCCCCCGTGGCGGGTGGGCAGGCAGCGACGCGACACGGACAGCCTGTCAATCAAGCGGTAAGTCCCGCCTAGCGTTCCAGCAGCTCGTTGCCGGATGACACTACTGGATACAGTCACCAGCAACCACCCACAGGGCATTCTGGATTTTCTCCCCCCTTTAGACCCACTGCCTCCCCACCCTGCCCTCCCACAGTGCCTCACCCACAAGGAGCCTTTCGGCCTCTGGCAGTCCCTTGAAGATTCTGCGGAAGTCCTCGTTCCGCTGCTTGTATGTGGGGCTGAGCATCTGCCGGGAGAAAATTCAGAGAGTTTGGATGGGATCTGATTTCTTTATTACAGGATTTAAACACCGCTTTTCTCATCGACTCAGGGGACAATCCTAAACTGGAGTTTAGGCCGGCATAAACTAAGCCAGCAAAGTCTGGCCGGCACAAGGGCCACCACAAAGTATGTTTGGGCCACTCTCAGAGTCAGAGAGGCCAGCACACAGGCGTGAGCCATCCTCCCTGACTCCGAGAGTGGTCCAAACACGCTTTACGGTGGCCCTTGTGCTGGCCAAACTTTGCTGGCTTAGCTTATGCTAGCCTAACTCCAGTTTAGGATTGCACTCTCAAGGTGATTTACATAGGCAGGTTGACCATCAATCAATCAATCAATCAATCAATCAACGGGTACTTACATACCGCTTTTCAACACTAAGTTCACAAAGCGGTTTACAGGCAAATAGTAATAATAATAAAACACCTTGTTTTGAAATGGGGTTTTTACAAGTATTAGTCTATGAGCAAACTCATCGAGCCAGTACATCCTGTAGCAAGGAGTTCCACAGAAGTCCAACCCTTCACCCACTTAGCTCGGTGCTCCCCCCCGCCCCCGTCTTGCCCATTTCCAAGCACCGTGCACAGATGCCCAGGACCGAACCTGGATTCCCTGCATGGGAATCTGTAAAGGATTTGCTCTAATACGGATCTACAGTCCTTCCCCAAGGACAGAAATTGCTATGGGGGGGGGGGGAACGGCCTGGGCAGCATTGCAGGGGAAATTCGTGCATGCTCTGAGATTGAAAAATAGAAGTGAGCAAAGGGGGAGGTAGCAGAAGAGGGAGGGAGGGAGGGAGAGAGAGAACAAGGGCCTCTTACTCTGTCCAGCTGGAACAGCTACTGGCTCCTATGGGGCAGTTCCTCTTTTTTACTCCCGGGGGCAGGTGCAGCCCCAAAGGAGTTTTCCAACCAGCTCCGACGACGACATGGATCGGATCGCGGAGGCGAGGGTGCTGCCGAGTTCAGGAAGCGCTCCGGCGCCAGAAGGAAGGGTGCACAGCCGGGAGAGAAGGCACTGCCAACAGGGCAGAGGCAAAGTGCAGGGTCGGGGCAGGGGGAGGGCACGGGAAGGGGAGGGGGTGGGAAAGGAGTGGGGCCGGCTGGAACCCAGGCAGGAAGGGGTTACGGAGCAGCGGGCAGCCGCTAGCGGCTGGGGCTCAGAGAGGAAGCTCGGATGAAAAACAGAAGAGATCCGGAGAGAGGGAGGAGGTAAGAGGGGCTTTGGGGGTGCGGGAGTACGGCAGGGGATCCTCAAAGAGAAGCGTCTGCGGGGAAGGGGGATGAAAAGGGGGCACGGAGAAAGGTGCTAGGGAAGAGAAAAGGGGGTGGTGGAAAGTTTCTCTGCAGCCCATCAAAGAAGTCAAGGGGGAAGAACGCCCCCCCCCCTCAAGGCAGCTCCAGTTACAGAGCCCAGCCATTGGCTGCGGGCGCCTGGGTGTCGCTTACAGGAAACAAAAGGGGGGATGGGTGGGAAGGAGGGTGTCAGGCTGCAGTTAACCCTTTCCTGCCCGCGGAGGGGGCGGGAGGGGGAGGCTCTGCCCCCCCTCCCCCGTGACAGGAAGCCCAAACCAGAGGCGCAACTGGAGTGCTGCAGAATTTGGCTCCGATCAGGCTTTGAGCTGGGGGGGGGGCACAGAGGACTGGGGGGGGGGCGCAGCCAAGGGAAATGTCCTTGCCACATGCAGGTGAGTATGTTGCTGTTGCTGCAGGCCCTGTGAACTGGGCAAAGAAGCACCTTTCCAAGGGGTGTCTTCTGTTTAGCAGCGGGAGCGCAACTGCCCCCCTTCCCCCCAGCGGGGTGTCTCTGCCCCATGGCTGTTGCTGGGGTCTCTTCTGCATTTTTTGGGTTTGGGACTGGGAGCCATCGAGGGACTGACGGTTGCTGGGCAAACTGCTTTGCCAACTACTCCTGCCGAAAAGTGGCACATCAGTCACCATAACAGTACAGGCCGGGTCTCCCTTATCCGGACTGCTTGGGACAAGAAGGCATCTGGATTTCGGATTTGTCTGGATTTTGGAACAATTGCATAAAAACCGTGAGAAATGCTTCCTCTTGCTCTTTCCTCTGGGACCCGTTTGAGTGTCTGCTGGCCTCTGTGACATTTGTCAATAATGATACACAGCAGGGCTGGCTCTAACAGCAGTGGGGCCCAATGTGGGGCATTCCTGCGGGGCCCCCAACCCTCCCTGCGGAGGGCCCCCCACTCACCAAGAAGAGCTCTGTTCGTGCCACGTGCAAAGCATGGCATGTGGAAGTAGTTGGTGGGGATAGCATCACATCGCTGCCAACTGCTTCCAGGTGGCCCATCTTGGGCTGTTCAGAGGCAGAGGCAGGTGGGAGAGTAAAGCTGCTCTGCTCGCCCCACTGACTTACAGCCCATCGAGATCCCAGCTGCAGCCACAGGTAAGATGCTCACCCTGCTAGTGTGGGGGCCCCTGAAGCGCGGGGCCCGATGTGACGACATTGGTCACATTGGCTTAAAGCCGGCCCTGACACACAACACAGAGCAGAGGTTAGAACTTACAGGTTGTATGTGGGAAGAAGCACAAGACCTTCTAGTGTTCACACTACAGAAAGTTTTTGTTTTTCTTAAGTCTTGTACAAAAATGTCAGAATTTTGGAATAGGCTGAATTTCAGATGTCAGAAAAGGGATCATTTATGTTATTAATATGTTATTAATGACAGTTAATGTTATGTCACTGATAATATTAATAATTACATATTAATGTAATAATACTAATATTAATTAATAACATAATATTAATTATGTTAATATGCTGTTATAATGTTATTAATGTTGCTTATGTTATGAAGAGCGCAATCCTAACCTGGAGTTAGGCTGACTCAGTTAGGCCAGCAAAGTTTGGCTGGTACAAGGGCCGCCGTAAAGCATGTTTGGACCGCTCTCGGAGTCAGGGAGGATGGCGCACGTCTGTGAGCTGGCCTCTCTGACTCCGAGAGTGGTCCAGATGCGCTTTACAGTGGCCCTTGTGCCGGCCAAACTTTGCTGGCCTAACTGGCTGGGGTTGCGCTCTGATAACCATAAAAATAATATTTACATTCTGGGATTCAGCTTTGGGACTGCAGATCAATTGCAAAGGTGCATCCCAAACACGTTATGGAGGTGAACCCGTGAAAGGGAGCAAACCAGCCCTGCTGGGCTAGGGGAATGAAATGCATTCCTTGGTCAGAAGGAACGGAGACGTTTGCCAGCCCAAAACACAACAGAAGGAGTTCGTTGTGATGAATGGTAGATGCCCCCCCTTCAGCCAACTTCCTTGACACGTTGGCAAGCTGATCCTTTTTAAATTTATCCAAGTCCTTTTAGACCTTGGCAATATTTTTGTGCGTTTTTCTTCTGTGATTTTTTTTTTTTTGGTAAAGATTTGCTCAAGCCCGCAGGTGTGGGCTCCCTTTCTGTAGACACGCCGCTGGACAAAAAAACAAGGTTAAAAGGCCACTTACACTATACCAGCTCTGCATTTTCTGAAAGAGAAAGAGAAAGTGGAAGTCAGCAGGGCCCAGACCATGAGAAAGTGAAACCATCTCACCCACCCACCCACCCATTTCCTTTAATATCAGACCCTGACTAAGGTCTGATTTCAGCACCAAAAAACAGAGATCTAGCCTGGTGCAGAGGGCAAAATGATGCCCCAGAAGTGATGTCACAACAGGAAGTGACGTCACAACAGGAAGTGACGTCACAGTTGCAGTTTTTTTTTCATTTTCTCTGGGTTTTTGGCCATAACATTTGGTAGAAAGAAGATATTACACTCTGGTTTGTTTCATTGCATTCTGCCTGCAATTCCTCATCGGGCGATATGTAACACGACAGTATTCTTCCTAAAAACCGCTATTTTAACAAACTGCAATTTTTACACGGCAGCTGCATTTTCGTTTTAGGGTTTGAGGCCATACCGTTGGACAGAGTAAAGATCTTACACTCTGGTTTGTTCCACTGCATTCTGCATTAAATTCCACATCGATCCGGCCCCGGGGGCGGAGCATGGGCTAGGTGCACCACTGACCACCACAGGATGCGGCACGCTCACCCCTTGGGTATGGCTACATCAGGGCTGGAAAGCTGGACGGGACTGGGCCCCTAGTCAGGACACCATCATCAAATCCTGTGGCAAGGAGTTCCACAGATTCATTAGGTGATACTTGTCAGACCGGCCTTTCTCCATGCAGTTGCGGGTGTGAGGGCACACCTACCGTCCCCTCCTGCTGCACCGGCTGCTTTGCTGCCTAATTGGGAGGGAGAGTGAGGGGGGAGAGGAGGGGTGCAAACCAGCCCTCCGTGCACAACTAAAATGCTAGTTTGATGACCACACGCTGCACACACACACACTGCCCACCTTACCTTGTTATTGCGGATGAAGCTGCGCCCGCTGAGTGGGTAGTTGAGGGGGGTGCTGGGCGGGGGGCCCGGCTGGGGGCCCCGCTCCACCGCATTCTCGGACCCCTTCTCCACCATGGTGTCCGGGGTTGACTCTGGCGGAGGCCGTGGGGGCAGCAGCAGGAGGCGCTTCCGCAGAGAGGGGGAGCTGCTCGGGGTGGTGCGTGGGGAGGTGGTGCCCGTACTGGAGGGAAGCAGAGAAGGCATTAGGAGACCCAGCCCAGGCTGGATTCCACCATGCCCTGATTGTGCCACACAACCCGGCAACAAATGCCCAAGCGTTTTTCTGCCCCGCGTTTTTCCACCCATGCAACTTCCCCATCTTGCTTTAGTCCTCCCCCACATAACACTCACGATTATCAGGGTCAGCTCCCTAAAGCCCCTGTACCTTTAAGGCAGGGCCGGCCCATCCATGAGGCCAACTGAGATGGTCGACTCAGGCAACCGTTTGCTGGGGGATGCCCACTGCTTTCTGCCTACCTGTCTCCAATCTCCCTAAGCTGGAAAAGGGAAGGGGGACACCGCAGACGAGGAAGTGTGGAGGACGGAAGTACGTCAGTCTCCTCTCCTACACACTTCCTGTGCCATATCCTCTCCCAATCCAAGCAGTGCGAGGAGCAGAGGCCCATCACCACTTAAGGGGGAGGGAAGCATTTGGCTCATCATCTCAGATGCCAGGGATTCTTGCACAGGAAGGAAAACTCTGCCGCATGCACTGTCTCCCATCACTGCAGGGGGATTGTTAGAACACACATCTTCTCCCATGCGCGTGCCTCTTAAAGATACAGGCGCCTTCTCCGGGCCTCGAGCCGAGAATTCCCCCATATCCGGCCTGTGTGCTTCCACTCCGGTTCCTGCCAAAGCAGAAGCTATTACTAGAACTGGGGAATGTAAATAGGAAGGCTCCGGCATGTGGGGTGAAACGGGATCTCAATCCCAGGGTCGGGTCACCTGAGGGAGCCTTGGAGATTCCTGCAGAGAGGCAGGAGTAAATCAGGGAGATGGAGCGACCAATTCGAGTCCAATTTCCAGGCACGTTTGCGGGCCGCCAAGGATTCGGCAAATGCAGCGGAGGACGGGGTTGCCACACAGACACACCCCCTGCACATGTGAGACAATGTGAGACAAAGCCTCCCTTTGCACAGACCATGCGCCCGCCAAAAAAGGAGGCAGGAACACGTGGATCGGGCCCATTGGCACGCAGCTGGGCCCGAATACACCTGCATCATACGTGAGACCAGTGGTGTCATTCAAATGATTTAGGAACAGGAACTCACTTTTGATTGGCACTTGTCGGGAACCCGGAACCAGCCACGGAGCCCGTTAGGATCCGGAACGCCCATTCTGGTCCGTTCCCCCGGAATGACACCACTGCCTTTACCCCCCTAGGAATCCGGAGTCACTCCCTTTAACCCTCTGAGTGCCAGCCAACCAAGAAGAAAAGCTCTTTGCAGAGGAATTGGGAGGGGGGAGGAGGGAGAGTGAAGTGGGCGGAGTCAGCCCTAATTTTAACTAGTGGAACTGAGTTCCCCCGCGTTCCCCCTGCATGACATCACTGCATGAGACCCCAAACACGTTTGAAGGAGGCATTCCTGCCCCACTGCTGCTCATCAATGGGTCCTCCAGGACCATTTCCACGTGCGCAGACGCATTCCCACATCGTCACGAAGCGCATTCGTTTTTCACTGTCAACAGTGGATTCAAACACAGAGGAGACAGTTTGCATGGCCTCCCAGCAATGCACTGGACGCAACATGTGAATCGATGCATGTCACAGATAGGATGATCCGGCTCCCCCAAACTGCGTGTGGCTGAATGAGCGCATGCAACTCTTCACCTCCTCATGCACCCCGCGCACACAATGCATCCACACCATTTCGTACAGGTCCACGTGGCCATCTCTACCCTTCAACCGCACCAGAATGGGGCACCCCCAACTGTGCTCACCCCACAAGCCCAACTAGGGTTGCTCCTGCGCATGCGCGCTTAGGGTTGCAGCCTCAAGGCAGCTAAAGTGGCAAAGGGACAGACGTTCATTCAGAAATTATCTGCAGGGTGGTGAATTCAACTTATACTTCAAGAGCGATCTTTGGAAATGGTTTAAACTGTGATTGCAAGGAGACGGTTATGATCTCGGATTCAGGTGGAGTAAGGGAGCATGTTGGTGCGCCTATTGCACCTTTTCAGCCATGGATTCACATAGGTTCCTGCAACAAGAATAATGGAAGGGTCCAGCCTTTGCCTACACTAGCAGGGAAGGATCGGGGCCACCACAAGATCTGAACGATGGAGCTGGAAAGGTAGTAAATAGCTGATCGCCTGTGAGAATCCCGTATAGGCGACCAAGCTAAGAAGCAATTGCACACTGGGAGTTTCTTTCCCATCATTTATTTATTTATATTGATATTTATAGATGCCTTTCCCTGTTTTTTTTAGACAGCATTCAAGGCAGTTTACGTAGGCAGACTAGACTGAACCACCATTTTTCAAAGGGTTGTTTAAAATATAAATATATTCTGTGAGTCACAGAATCCTCAGTCCCAGATGTTGCCTTCACAGTGCGAGTCCTTCCTCCGGCTACTCATCCATGGGCAACAAATAAGTGATATAGGGGGCGGGGTGGTGGTAGACTCGTTTAGAAAGCTGGGGCGGAGCGGGAGATCCAAGATTAGGGTCACAATGTCTCCCCCTTGCATTCCAGCCTTCCTTCGAGGGACTCAAAGTGGAGGTTTTCCATTCCACCTGCACAACAACCCTACGAGGTAGGACGGGCCCAAAGATAGCACCTGGCTGGCCCCACTATGCTTCGGGGTTGTGCAGGCACTCGAAGCACCACACCAGAAGCTAGAGGTCAGTACACAATCAGGAGGGAGTGCTGAGTGGGGCAGACATCCCGTTCCCCTCCCCCAATGCCCCCAGCTAGATGTGCTGAATTCTGGCAGCATTGGGAATATGGGGCTGGAGCCTGAGCTGGGGCCCAGATCCTGCAGGATGTGTGAGTGCATGTGGGGCAGGGGTCAGCAGACTATCTCCCCACGCATCCACCTTCCCCATCATGCAGGGACACTTACCGGCCACCCTGGGATCGGCCCTGTGTCCTGGTGCAAACGAGAGCAAGGAAGAAAGAGAGGGGTGGGAAATTCATGAGAAACAAGGAAGTTGCAGGACGATGCAGAGAAAGAACGGCCAAAGGAGGCAAGAGGCGGCGAGGAAATGCGCGAAGATCTGTTTGGGTCATGTGCTCCCGGCCGTCTCTGTAACTCACACTCTTATTTTGGCTCTCGTGTGCCCCACCACCTTCCTGGCCAGCCCCCCTCGAGCAGGTGGTTGTGTTACATCGAACAGCTGCAGCCAGAAACATACACACAGCCCAGTGTTTGGCTAGGCAGGCATGCCAGACCCGTGTCCCCCCCCCCGCCCCCCGAACCCACCACAATCGGTGGGGGTAGCCCACCTGTCACCCCTCCTCCTCTCCGCCACCCCCAAATCGGTACAGGATTGGCTTTGACATCCCCCTGGCTGCAATCCTGCTGATCTTGGAATCAAAATCAAGACCTTGCCCACTTTCCCTCCCCCAACACACACACACACACACACACACACACACACACACACACACACACA
>JAJKFI010000022.1:7922803-7936092 GCA_029204185.1 Lerista edwardsae
TATTTATTTATTTATTTATTTATTTATTTATTTATTTATTTATTTATAAGATTCCTACTTCACCATTTCCCACAACAAAAGGGGACTCAAGGCGGCTTACAAAACAGAATAGTGTTACTCTCTCCTCTGTTGTTTGATGGATAATGTGGGTGGGTTTCTTTTTCTCATGCTATGAGATTTTATTCTGTAATGTTTATTTCATATGATTTTTTGTGTTTTATGAGTATGGTTTGCCATCTTGGGCATTCCCTGGGGTGAAGGAAAGGCGGGATCAAAATTCACTGAATACATAAATTGTACAGAAAAGAGGATGATCCACAGCTGGTGTGTGTGTGTGTGTGTGTGTGTGTGTGTGTGTGTGTGTGTGAGAGAGAGAGAGAGAGAGAGAGAGAGAGAGAGAGAGAGAGAGAGAGAGAGAGAGATGGTAGAGTGTGTGCTTTTGGGGGTGATATTTTTTTTCCGAAATAGCAAATTGTGGTGTTAATGTGTTTTTATTCTAAGTTCTCATTTTTATTCATTTCAACTGCTTTAAAAGCATACTAGGTAGGTGATATAGTGTCAGCAGATGCAGCCACAAGTTTTATTTCAAATTGGAAAAGTAGTCTGTTTTGATTTCTGGAAAATATCAAACACCAAAATGTGGTTTGTGTTTTTTATTCAAACATTTTAACCCCCCAAAGGCAGTGTTTTGTGTTTTTATGTGGTGTTTAACATCAAACACCCCTATAAATGGGGTGTTTAACCTAGGTGAAGAAGCGCTAACCTTCAGAATCTAATTCTTTTTTGTCCCTTCCTTTTTTTAGGATCGAAAAAGATTTGCTTCCTTGACTAGATTGCATCTGCTAATCTTGTCTGGCTGTGAGTTTCTCTTTCTCTTGAGAAATGACATTTGGCTCAGTCACTTGAGTAACCTACTGGCATGTGGTCTGTCTGTTCCCCAGGCCTCTACTTGTGACAAGATAATGCAGGTTAATCTATGGTGACATTCCCTCAGAGCATCATATCTGAACCTTCATATCAGCACCTGTCTGAACCTTCCAAGGCCTTTTGTAGCCATTCAACACCTCCGAGCCAGGGAAAAAAGGGGGGGCTTCCTTTGATTTTTCCCATTTAACACAAAATATTTATAAAAAATTTTTAAAAAACAGACTGCTGCCCATTGCCCAAACACTAGTGATCTGGAAAGCTTGTGGCTTTCCTCCTGACAAACTGCAGGATCCTTCTCCAGACTCGATCTCAGGAGTCTTGATCTCAGCTTCCTCTTTCAATTTACAAGACAACAGAAGCACATGGGTCTGCTAGCACAATTCGGTTGACACACACACACACACACACGCACAAACGCACACGCAAAGGCAGAGTCAACAGAGCCCAGCGGCTGCGTTGGAATCCCCAGATGTGCAGCAAGCCACGGCCCCCCACCCCTGAAAATGGAAGATCAACCAGATCAACAGGCGACGTTCTCCCTGCACGTGTCTGCCCTCCAGGGAGGCAGATCTCCGGCCGATCTGGGATTGCACCCCCCACATCCCCCCCCCTCACCGCGACGCTAGCCTGCAGACCCGCACGGAACAAAGGCTTCGTCTCCCTGGGACGCTCCTGCCACAAGGGATGCCACGCCAGGCCAGGGGGACCAGACACGGGCGCGCACGTGTAGCCACCGGGTGGGCGTCGATGGGACCCCCCTTCGCGGGCCCCGGGGCGGCGGAGCCCATCAACGGTGGGGAACGGACTGGTCGCGTCAAAAAGGCGCGGACCGGAGCACCAAGGCGGATTTCCCCCCGCCCTCCCTTTTTTCCGAAAACCCCCCCCCCCCAATTACACAGACACTGACTGCGCGCAACCAGGCATCCTTCGCCGCCTCCTTTCCTCCCCCCACATCCTCTCCTTTGTCCACCCCTCCCTCCTTCCCTCCATCCATCCCGCTCTCAGCTGACAAGTGGCCAGCCCTGGGCAAAGTGGGGAGGGGGGAAGGAAGGGATGTGCAGGCGATCGCCAAGGCTGGAGGGCTCCGATGCCCTTTCTCCAGCCTGGAGGGGCTTTTTTTCCTTAACCCCCCCTCCCCAACAGAGCCAGAGTGCCGACCCTTCCACGCGCCCCGCTGGCGAGCCAACAAGGACCATTTTGGGTCTCTTTGCGCAATAATTCCCCCCTTCAAAAAATAAAGGGGGGACGCCGGGATCGTGCGCCCCCCACCCTCCCGTCCCCCACCCTCGCAGCGCGTCTCCTTACTCGAACATAGCCCGGCGCGATGGAGCGGCTCCCCCCCTCCCCGCCCGGCCGGGATGGAGAGGCGAGCGCTGGTCCCGGCCGGCGGCCCTGCTGCCGCGCGGAGGAAGAGGAAGGCGCGACAGGCCCGCTGTCCTCCCTCCTTCCCTCCCTCCCTCTCTGCCTGGGCGGCCGCCCCTTTGCCTGCGCGCACCCCGGCTCCACCAGCGCGCAGCCGAGCCGAGCTGGAGGGGGAGGGGCTAGAGAGCAGCGGAGGGGGGGGGCAAGCCCGGACGCCTGGGTCCCCTCCCCCCTCCAAAGAGAGGAAGGGGGGGGGAGATCGGAGCCCGGGCAGGGTGTCTCACTGCTGGCGAAGGAAGCGGGGAGGCAGGCTGGCTTGCTGGCGTCGAGCCCAGGGGTTTGGGTGGGGGAGACGAGTGAGTGGGGCGCCGGGCCAGGACTCCTGGGTCCCAGCCCCAGATTGGCGGGGTGGGAGGGAGGGGGGAGCTTGTGCGAGCGGATCGAGAACGGCTTGACCTTGAAAGATCAAGGCAGGCAGGCGAAGGCTTCCGCGGCAGCCCCAAAGGAAACAATTCCAGGCACGTCCAAGCTCCGGAGAAGCAACCGCGGTTCTTTGATTTGTGCGTTAGGATTTGCCGTTCACGGCTGGCCCACGATCCGCGGGCGCGATTTCGCCAGGAAGCAGCTCCACTCCCAACAACCCCCGTTTTCTCTGTCGCTTTCCCTCGCCGCACGCCAAGCAGGGATGCTGTGGTTAGATTTGTGGGGAGGGGAGTGGTGGTGGTGGGGAACCAGCCAGGTGTAACATTTCGGATTGAGAAAGCGAATCCCGCGCATGAAACATTCATCACAAGCACACTCCCGATTGCATTATTTTCAGAGCGGACGTTTACACGGCAGACCAGCTCTGATCCGGAGCCTCTCTCAGCAACCAGGAGTTCGCCATGAAATGCGGCTCCAGGAACCATTCAGCGCCTGGAACCAAACACCACAGGCGGAGTGTGTGTGTGTGTGTGTGTGTGTGGGAGGAGTGGGGTGATACTTCTAACCCGCCCATTTCCCCATCCCATGGTAGCTAAGTCTGTGTAACTGAAATATAGTCTCCCCCTGTTTAATCCTTGCATTTTCTTCCTCTGCAGATTTTTTTTTTTTTTTACTGTAAGATCCTTGGGGCAGAGACCCATCACCTGATAACTTCTACTCCAGCAGTTCTTAAACTGTGAGTCTGTGGTGGGACGGGAACCTGACATCAAGGGGTAAACAACCTGCTACTTGTGGGGGGGGGGACACTGCTGCCCAATCACCATTGTAGCCACAGAGGCTTGAGTGACACTTTTTAGCAGACGGGCCCACCTTACAAAAGTGTGGGATCTGGAAATACCTACCTACCCTTCTTGCTCTCCAGTTCAGCCTTTTGGGTACCCTGGAACAATTGTAAAGGTTTGGGGGAACAGTCCTTGAACTCAATTTCTAGGGAGAGTCTAGCAAATGTCTTCACCTCTCTGATATGCAAGGTCTCTAGCATTCTCAGGAGTACTTTATTGTTATTTTTTAAATTTATTTTTTTGCATTGTGGGTTGCGATAGATTGTTTTTTAAAAAGCGGGTCCCGCTGCTAAAACGTGTGGGAAACATTGGTCTACAGCAGTGGACTTCAAACTTTTCTGTGCCGTGACCCCAATAAATAAATCACTAAAGTACGAGACTGGGGACCTAGTGCCAGTGATGTCATGCAGGGGGAACGCGGGGGAACTCAGTTCCACTAGTTAAAATTAGGGCTGACTCCGCCCACTTCACTCTCCCCCCTCCCCCTCCCAATTCCTCTGCAAAGAGCTTTTCTACTTGGTTGGCCAGCACTCAGAAGGTTAAAGGGAGCGACTCCGGATTCCTAGGGGGGCGAAGGCAGTGATGTCATTCAGGGGGAACGGACCAGAACGGGCGTTCCGGATCCTAACAAGGTGCCCTGGGTTCTGGGTTCCCGACAAGCGCCAATCAAAAGTGAGTTCCTGTTCCTAAACCATTTGAATGACACCACTGCCTAGTGCCAATGGGGGCATCACCACCCTGCCCGACCCACGGGTTGAAGAACCCTGGTCTAAAGCATTACACAGGTGCAATTCCCGCATGTTGTCTTGGCCACAGGGTCAACTGCTGATCTGCCCATCCTTAAGCAGGTTCTTAGGCACGAAGCTCTTGAGTAAACTTAGCAGCCCTGGAATAAAAAAACGATCCTTTTATGGGCTGATCACTGCTTAAGGAACAGGCAGCAGAGAGCAGGAATGAATGGGATGGTTTTCATGGAAGGCGGGAAATAAACAGTGGGCTTTTCCCCCAAGGATCTGTATGGATGCTGGGGTTTTTCAACGTGTTTGTAAATGATCTGGAGTTAGGGGTGAACAATCAGGTACCCGTGCTTATTTGTATACCACCCTTCGTCCCATGAATTCCTGTCTAGTATACCTGGCTCCTGTGAACAGGGGTGATCTTGGGGGTTTGCCCCTCGCCCGGGGCATCACATTACCGCAATTATTTGCTGAAAGTGGCACCCATCCCTCCAATACGCAGAGAAGAGGGTGGCCAGCAGTGGGGGGGGGAAGGTAGCGTTTGCCCCCCTTGCCCCCCCCCCAGGAACACCACTAGGAAGGAGCCTTGAATTGTGCCCTGATCTCCTTGGAGTAATGAGATTGGAAAATGTCTGCAAGGAGCCTTGAAAGGAAACAGAGATGGAGGGCAAGATTTTGCCAAGCATCAGGATATGATGAATCTGCTGATTGCTTCCTCTGCGATGTATGCATCTTACAGGTGAAATGCATGTTGCACCTGCAGCAGCACCTGATACGAGGGAACAGGCCACACAGGCATCTGCATGTCTTTTGTCACCATTCCTTGTCATACGTGATGTGCAGCTGGTGATTCATGTTCACGTCCGTTCATCTTTCCACGCTCTCGCCCGGTCTTGTCACTGGTTCAGAGGACTGCGATGGAAACAGCATGAGTCTTGGCCTCACATGTTCCTCCTCTCCTCCTGGGAGTGGGAGAGAAGGAAACCCAAACCGGCCATTTTTACTTCTGAATAAACCAGAGTTTCCTATTACGTACGCTCTCAGGAAACTGTGGCTTATTCAAACCGAGGTTCATGAACAAAGCCACAGTTTTGAGCCTGGTTGGTTTGAACAGGAAGTTCCGCATTCAGAATGCTGCAAAGGGAAAGTCTTTCTTTCATGTCCCAGCCAGCTGTAGCTTGGCACAGAAAGGACTGCACAAAAAGCCCTCAAGTGACGATGGCAGAGACTTGCAGGCAGGCGGTGACCCACACAAACCACGATCATTTGTTCTGAATGCAGACATTACAGTGATATTTACTAGCAGCTCGACAAGACCAGCCTGAAGCAAGCCTGGATATTTCCCCCCCCCAATGTTATGCAATGCTGGAAATTTCCATACACCCTCATTAAATTCTCAGCACAGATCTTTCCCAACTCTTCCTAGACACCAGGAACGGATCCTTCTGTCTTTATTCTTGCAGGGCTGATGCAGATCACCCAAACAGAGCGCCACACAACCCGTCGCCTTATCTGTGCCACGTTACATTTGCTCTCATGGTGTCCAACAGCTTTCCTTTGAAAAATGCCAAGCCCACAACTAGGTGTTATTAAAAAAGATTACAGGGCGTCGGCCATCCTTTCGAAGGTTGACACAAATCCAAGTGGCTCACAAAACATTCCAATCCTCAAGTCACCATGACTCCCTTTAACGCCAGCTGCCAAACCCAAGTCTGCTCCGCCTCTTGGTGACATCAGAGCAGCCAAGCCAATGGGAGCCAGAGCAGGCCCTCTGCATGACATTCACTGCTATTTGATGACTCAAACTGCAGCCTGGGAACGTAGGTGTTGTATTTATATCCCAGCTGGAGCTGGGAGAGCAAACCAGGTGAGGAGGGCGGGGAGAGCTTCCGCCTGGCTGCTTGCTCGACACGTGCCTTCTTTCGCCCCATAAGGAAGCCATGGTCCATGTTTGCTTTGCAAACCAATAAACCAAGCAAACAGGGGCTGAGATTTGCCTTTGGAGCTTATCAGCTATTAATACTGTTTCGGGCGCATGCCATGATGGCCACCCGCCAAGTCAGGCTCCATCCCAGCGATGTGGCTTTACTGGAGAGAGAGAAAAAAATTGGCACACTTGTTTTATCTCCAATCAGCAAGAGGCTCCCAGGACGACCAAGGGAGTGAGTCACAATGAGCTCACCCAGGGCGCAATCCTCACCTGGAGTTAGGCCAGCAGTTTGGCCGGCACAAGGGACACCGCAAAGCACGTCTGGCCCACTCTCGGAGTCAGAGAGGCCAGCACACAGACGTGCCCCATCCTCCCTGACTCCGAGAGTGGTCCAAACGCCACTCCTGTGTATCTGGCATTCTGAGGTAAATTTCTGAGGTAAATAAAGCAAAGTTTGGCCAGCACAAGGGACACCGTCAAGTATGTTTGGACCACTCTCGGAGTCAGAGAGGCCAGCACAGAGACGTGTGCCAACCTCCCTGACTCCGAGAGTGGCCCAAACGCCACTCCTTTGTATCTGGCATTCTAAGGTAAATTTCTGAGGTAAATATGAGGTAAATAAAGCAAAGTTTGGCCAGCACAAGGGACACTGCAAAGCAAGTCTGGACCACTCTCGGAGTCAGAAAGGCCAGCACACAGACGTGCGCCATCCCTCCTGACTCTGAGAGTGGTCCAAACGCATGTTACGGTGGCCCTTGTGCCAGCCAAGCTTTGCCAGCAACTCCAGGGATTGCCCCGAGTTAACCAAAATCCTGTTTGCAGCATAGCCTGTGTTCAAACCATCCCACACAAACCACAGGTTACCGGGGAACCTACAACATATCCCCATATTTTCTCCCCCTTCTTTTGCTTACATCTACCCCTGCGGAAAAGTCCTATTGGAGCTGAAAGCTTGCTGTCTTTGATTGGGCAGTAAGGGACCACAACTCTTCCATATTTTGGCCCTCTTGGAAACAAGAACAGGAAACTGAACCTCGATGTCTCAAACAAGTGGGAGAGGGTTCTCTCCCACTCCACCAAAGGAGGGAGGGGTCAGAGTCCCGGAGAACTATTTATTCACAGGATAAAATTTAATGAATGGACACTATCGACTCACAAAAATACCAGCCCCCACCCCCAGCTCAGTACAGAACAGCCACCCCAGTCTCCGTCCAGTTTTTTCCCCCATTTTTATTTGTAGAACTCATGTTCTTGCTCATCTTTCTTGATGACAGTCTTGTAGGCTTTCTCAAAGTCCTTGGCCAGGACGATGTAGCGGTTTTCCCGGACAGCCAACATCCCAGCCTATAAAACACAGGAGGTGGAGGAAAGAGAGGGGAAAGCGTGAACTAAAAGACATTGGGGGAAAAACTTTAGAAGGTACGCAGGGAGAAGTTATAAGAACAGCAGACCCCGAATGGGCTCCAGAACATGCATATGGAATTTCTAATTGTTCACATAATCTATTTCAGTTCAGCAGTTCCTCAGTATCCACAGGTCCATTCCTGGACCCACTGCAGATATCAAAATCCACCGATAACAAGGTTTGCATTAAAAACAATCTCCCTGCAATAAGAAATCTAGTACATAAGGGGCCGGACTAGGAGAGAACCCCTTTCCTTGACAGGCTAGCTTTTTTATTTGCAAGGTTTGGCTGTAATGGGAGAGCAAATCAGAAAAGGCATCTCCAAGTTTAAGATGGAAGTGGTACACTACCTTCTGTTCTACCCAACAATTCTGCTGCACGTGCAGGCCAGGCTTCTGTCTTTTTTGCCACTACCTTGGTCCAAGCATCTCAGATGCACGGAGGAATAACATGCACAGCGTAAGTCCTTGACCTTTTCTTCCTCCCAGCCCGGAGGGCATTAAAAGGCTACCAAGATGGCAATTGAACCGAGTGGCTGAAGACAACCGACTCACCGTCAACTGCTTCCGAGTTCGCTTCCTAGGAACGCAGGCAGGCTGCAAAGGCACATGGTACTTACCTCCTGGCAAATGGAGTTGATGTCCGCGCCCGAGATCTTATCTGGCCGGGCAACATCTGGGCGAAGGAGTGAAGGGAAAGAGTCAGAGCGAATGGGCCCCCGGCCCCCCCACAGCCTGTGTGACCAGGAAACCTTTTTCAGAGCTTCCATTCTTCTGCCTAAACTAGCTAAACGCAGGTGGAAGAGCACTGGCAGACAACCAACCACGACGGGAGTAACAGCTTAGCAGGAGGGATGTCTACAGTAAGGGCAGTGATGTCATGCAGGGGGAACGCGGGGGAACTCAGTTCCACTAGTTAAAATTAGGGCTGACTCCGCCCACTTCACTCTCCCTCCTCCCCCTCCCAATTCCTCTGCAAAGAGCTTTTCTTCTTGGTTGGCCGGCACTCAGAGGGTTAAAGGGAGCGACTCCCAATTCCTAGGGGGGCGAAGGCAGTGATGTCATTCAGGGGGAACGGACCAGAATGGGCGCTCTGGAGCCTAACGGGCTCCGTGGCTGGTTCCGGGTTCCCGACAAGTGCCAATCAAAAGTGAGTTCCTGTTCCTAAATCATTTGAATGACACCACTGAGTAAGGGGGAGAAATAGCACATGGCGAAAAATCTTGCCACGCACCAAGGCAGCATCCTTTCCATGTCATGACCATAAAGCAGCCGTCTCCAAACCGGAGACGGCTGCAGTGGGGAAAATAATCCCTGGCGCAAACGGAGCTCTGCGTTCCTCTGGAGAGGGTGCAAACGACCACCACGGCAGCTCCCACGGGTCTTCACAGACAGCTGCACACGTGCAGAACACTACTGCGTGCCTCTTGCTGGGGAGGCAGACCCCGGAGGCACCTGGCCGTGAAGCCCCCTGGGAGTTGTAGTAGGAATCTTCCACACCGTCCTCAGCAGAACACAAGCCTTTGCTCATGCCAGGGAAGGAAAAGGGAGGAACCAGAGTTTGGAGCCCCCTGCTTATCAACATCCAAGGCTATAATTGTCCCTTTACAGTTTGGGTCCAGGGTACTCCTTCCACATAATTCTACCCGTGCTCTTAGGTCATCGGGGGGGGGGGGATGGGACACTGTTGACTGTGCCCCCACCAGGTGAGGTGAGGGCGGCCAGGAAAAGGGCCTTCTCGGTGATGGCTCCACAGCTGTGGAATTTCCTCCGCTTGGAATTAAGAACAGCTCCCTCGCTAGCAATCTTCTAGCAATCTTGACTTGCCATTCTGCCACCTGAGAACCGCAGACACCCAAGCTTCTAGTCCTCATGGCTACACAGGAAAAAAAAAGACTTTTTTAAGGAGGCGTTTAATTGCCGACATGCTGGGCTGTCATTTTAATTTCATTTCGTCTGTATTTTTAATGACCTGTATAGTCCATTGGAGGCTGCTGCTTTTAATTCTTTGTCATTGTTCCAATTTCATTCTGTGTTTAATTGTAAACCGGGTTTAATTGTCAGCCACCTTGGGTGCCCTGGTATGGGGCAGAAAGGCAGGGTATATGTCCGGGGTATCTGAGGGACCGCCTCCTTCCATATAATCCTACCCATACTCTTAGATCATCTGGGGGAGCCCTTTTGACTGTGCCGCCAACAGGAGAGGTGAGAGGGGCGGCGGCCAGGAAGAGGGCCTTCTCGGTGGTGGCCCCCCAACTTTGGAATACCCTCCCCTTCGAATTGAGAACTGCTCCCTCTTTGTTAACATTTCGGCGGGGGCTGAAGACCTTTTTATTTCAAAAAGCTTTTAACTGTTGACAGGCTATATCTTGATTAAATCTTATGCTCCACGGGGCTTGTTGTTTTTTAAATTTTTAAATTGTATTTTAATATTGTTTTTAAAAAAATTTTTAATGTTAAATTCTGTTTTTATTGTTTCTTTTGTTGTAATGCCGCCTTGGGTGCCTTCGGGCAGAAAGGCGGGATATAAATCCAAATAATAATAATAATAATAATAATAATAATAATAATAATAATAATAATAATAATAATTTATTAATATTAGTAATTAGTAATACTAATATTAGTTAATATTAGGAAGAAAATTCAAATGTCACCCTATATGGCAATACAAACAACAAACAATGGACTACCCAAAAATCTGCCATGAGACAGACCTGGCCATCTCACTTTGCTTAATAACAGTACTTAACATTTCTGTAGAACTTTATGAGAATGCAAAGTGCTTCATGTATATTATCTTGTTGCATGTCTAACAACTCTGCAAGGTAACTATTATCCCCATATTATTATCACCCTTCCCCTCGAATTGAGAACTGCTCCCTCTCTGTTTACATTTCGGCGGGGGCTGAAGACCTTTTTATTCCAAAAAGCTTTTAATTGTTGACAGGTTGGCTGGCTGGTTATTATGATCCACGGGGCTTGTGTTTTATTTTATTTTTTTAATTGTTTTTAAATTGTGTTTTTAATCTTGATTGTTTATTGTTTAATACTGTTTTTAACTGTTTTTAATGTTAATTGTTATACTTTATTTTTATCTTTTTTTAATATTGTAAGCCGCCTTGGACATCTGCCTCGGCAGAGGAAAGGCGGGGTAAAAATTTCTTAAATAAATAAATAATAAATAAATAAATAAATATTAATAGTATTAGTTAATATTAGTTATTAGTAATACTAAATAGTACTGACTGACCGCTCTCAGGCACGGGGGGAGGCTGAAGGCCCCCACTGATCACGCCGCCCTCCACAGAGGTTTTCAGGCTCAGCTGGCCCTCGTCCCAAACACCCTCACCCCCCGCGCTCAGCTACCAAGGATACAGTCCTCCAAATCCACCTCCTCGGACAGGTTCATCTTGCTGGTGATGGTGGAGAAGATCAGCCGCTTCTGGCGCCGGTCCGGCAGTGGAAACTCGATTTTACGGTCCAGGCGGCCTGGCCGGAGCAGGGCAGGGTCGAGGGTGTCTGCCCGGTTCGTGGCCATAATGACCTGGGAGGCAGGACCGAAAAGGAGAAGGATAAATCGTGACGGAAGCTTCACACCTATCAAGGACCAACCCGGGCCCATGCCAATGCCACTGTCCTCGGGGCTCTCTCCGGTAAACCAAGACTCCCAATGCAGAGGAACGTAAGACAGGCGCATGGAAAACTCCAGCTGCTCAAGGAATGGAGAGATCCACCCAGTGATGTCATGCAGGGGGTATGCGGGGGTACGCGAGTACCGGTTTCTAGGATTACAGCTGGCCCCGCCCATTCGCCCACCCACTCGTTGACTCTGCCCCCTGCAACATTTGAATTTCCTGCATGTTTGAGTTGCCTGCATGTTCTCAGAGCCAGGCAGGCAGGCAGGCAGCGAGCGGAGCCTTTCCTTTCCTTGCCACTGAAAAATGAGTTGCTCTGGGGTTTTAACCTGATGCCAGGCCTCCTTCACATGTTCTGGGGGTGCTGTGGAATACTGCTGCAACTGTTGGGTCAGTTTAAAATTGTCTGAGGCCTCAAAAAGGGCTTTTTCATGTCACTTCTTGCCACGACATCACTTCCGGCTTATGACATCACTTCCGGTGGGCGGGTCCCGACACGTGCCAATCAAAAGTGAGTACCTGTTCTTAAATCATTTAGATGACACCACTGGATCCACCACCCTATGGGCCCCATTGAAGAGCTCGGCACTAGCAAGCAAGCCAACGCCGATTCTCCTCTGCACCAAAGGAAGCATCAAGTCCTCATTAGAAGATGATCAGTTTATAATGGAGCCTTAGAACGGAGCTGGGTTCAACCGGACCCTTCCTCCGGTCTCATGGCTGCTCTGACAGCAGAAGCAACGGCACTGGTTGAACTAAACCCGGGGATTCTTGGGCTACGTTCTTATTTCCTGCCCTACCCGTTCCCCACTCACCTTGACGTTAACGTTCTGGTCAAAGCCATCCATCTGGTTGAGTAGCTCCAGCAGGATGCGCTGAACCTCCCGGTCCGCTGGAGGGAGACCAACAAACACAACCAGCGTCAGCAGGCACACTGGAGGACAGCCAGGGCGAGAACGGCTGCCTGACTTGCCATTCTGCCCCCTGAGAACCACAAGACACCCAAGCTTCTAGTCCTCATGGCTACACCGAAAAAAAAAAATGGTAATCTGCACGGGGTCTGGGTTCAGAAATCAAAGGTGAATCAGCACTACTTTCAGGGACGGTGGCCAAGCGATGGGCTACTGCAGTGGTTCCCAAACGTTTTCGACTGGCGGCTCCCTTGAGCAACTGGGCCATTGGCTATGGTTCCACTTTAGGGCTACAATCCTATGCGTTGTACAGGGTTGCAGATTTTTCACAAGGATTCCACAGCTCCCCCAACTAGTTCCTGCAGCTCCCTGGGGAGTCACGGCTCACAGTTTGGGAACCACTGAGCTACCCAGTTTTCTATACTCCGGCAACATGAGATTTCCCATTGCTAAGTCCTTCCACATCCACCTGCAGCTCCACGCTAAACTAATCCAGATTTGACTCTCCAGACAATTCTTTAAGATCTGTGCAGAATAAAGTTATCCCAACAAAATGGGCGTACGTTTAACTTAGCTTGATAACGATGTCTCTTCTGCACAGAACCCTCCCCGTACCTTCCAAAGACCCAGCAAAAACACTCGACCTCACCTGGGACAAGCTTTTCCTGTGACTCTCATAAGCCAGCCATACAAAAAGCCCCACTGCCCTCAATGGACCCAGAACTCAGTAAGCCCTGGGTTCCAAGAGAGCATTGTGACAGCGCAGAGACAGGCTGACACCTAGGGGAGGCTCCAGGAATTGCAGCAGCCCTCCCCAGCTGCCGGGACAGGGCTAGAAAATTAGATGAGGAACATCAAACCTGGGCCTTTCCAACCCATATTTGAAACCTCACGTTAAAAGAGAAATCGGCAGGGGAAAAAGTGATGGGTGGAGAGAGATCTTAATCCTTCTATCCTAAGTGCACTCTTCTCTCTTAGCCCCTTTCTGACTGCTTCCCCCCCAACCCCATCCTGAGACTAAGGGCGCAATCCTAACCTGGAGTTAGGCTGGCACAGTTAGGCCAGCGAAGTTTGGCCAGCAGAAGGGACTCGGTCAAGTATGTTTGGACCACTCT
>JAJKFI010000022.1:7936492-7951944 GCA_029204185.1 Lerista edwardsae
GCGAAACGGAGCGGTACGCAACGGGCGGGCTGCCGCTCACCCGTTCCTCCCGCCCAGCGTTCCGGCTGCATGACGCCGCTGCGTTCAACTCAACCTGTCCTAGTCTACAAGCCCCAGCTCCAAATCCCGGCTTGAGCAAAGGCTGCCCCCATTCGGGTTCGAAGTTAAGGCAAATAATGCCCTGTCCTTCAGGTGTCAAAGTCCCTGCATCCCTGTCCCCTCACCTGTGGTGTGATGCGCTACTGCTTTGGCCAACATGGTCTTTCCACAGCCAGGGGGCCCGTACATCAGGACGCCCCGCGGAGGGTCAATGCCAATCTGAAAAGAGTCACAGAGCAAGGACACAACAATTGAGGAAAAGCATTTTCGGGACAACAGGGCTCGGCCACAGGAAAAGAGGGAGTGCCCTAATGCTCATTCTCACACAACAGCTGGTTTGCAGGTCTGAGCCCCGGAGTAAATATGCGCCTATCGAGAATGGCGAGAGGCATGGAGGATGGTGATGTGCCCTTAAGGAAAGAGACTGGGGTCAACGTTCCACTTTTGTGAGGTTCAAAGGACAAGTGGCGCATCATTATTACATGCTTGCTTTTCGCGCCAGGAGAGACGTGCCTGCATTTTGCGCAGCGACCGGTATTGGAGATATGCACATTGCCCGGTTTTCACATGGCTGAGGTATTTATCATCATCGACCAACCCAATTATTCCTGAGGCCATGGGGACTTTCTTAAAACACTTAATGAGACATCATAGTCCCTTTCACGGCAATAATGGGGAGCTCAATTGTCAAACCACTTAATTCACTCTTTGATAGTATGCCCCTGTTCTTAGGTTCTTTCACTTGTCTGTTTGTGTGCATTCTTTTGTGTTTGTGTGATTATGCCAATAAAGGTTTCTGATCTGATCTGAGATATGGCTCCCTACTCCGAGTGGTAGGAAGTGTACCAAAAATACCTGTTTGTAAAGTTCAAAGTGGGTGAGGGGCAGCTCCACTGCCTCCCTCACTTCCTGCTTCTGGATATCCATCCCCCCAATGTCCGCGTACATCACGTCTGGTTTCTGATCTGTTCAGGGAAGGGAGACGGAGCATAAGGAAAACGGCCCATCTGTTGAGTAGACCTTTCAGAGCCAACGTCCTGGGCCAATCTAGCTCAGGGCCCAATCCCAACCTGGAGTCAGGCTGGCAGAGTTAGGCCAGCAAAGTTTGGCTGGCACAAGGGACACCGTAAAGTGTGTTTGGACCGCCTTCTGAGTCAGAGGGAGCAAATTAACATTATTATTATTATTATTATTATTATTATTATTATTAGCCTGTGAGCTGCTTAGTGAACTTTGTGTTGAAAAGCAGTATGTAAATAGTGTTGATTATTTTTTTGTAGGTTGCAGTATTTTTTTGTAGGTTTTTTGTAGGTTGTTTTTAACAAAAATGAGAAGTGCAGAAAACGGTGTTGTATGTTTTCATTTTGTTATTTTCCCCACTTCTATATATTATGCATAAATTTAAGACCTGGGAGGTATTGCACAAACAGCCCACCAGGCTGCAGCACCGTGCAAAATGCTGAATCAGCTCAGCTCATCTGCTCCCCCCCCCCCTCAATGCACACATCTGGTCAAGCACCTACTCCTGACGTGCTTGAGGCAACCCAGAAGAACTACCCACTTGCAGCCCTAGGAGAAAGCTGCCCCCTAGCTGAAGAGAAACACCTACCTGAAGTGAGCATCATGATGCTGCTGTCGGCCTCGGGGGGGCAGGACGTCCACCAAGGCATTGCTGTGCTTGTGCAGGGCCACCGAGGCGTTGGGCTTCAGCAGCTCCCGGTCAATGGTGCTCAGGATCCGGACATAATAATTAGACCCTGCAAAGGGGAGGCACACAAGTTGGAGGACATATAATACCTCCCAGGAGAGAAACTGGTTGGAATCAGCCAGGCGCCCACACAAAGGGTCACAACCATGCCAGGCCAATCCCGGATGTGGGGAGGGTTCTCTGCTGCCACTGCTCCTTATCACCATGGGGGTGCTTACTGGGAGATGGGGGGGGGATTGACATACAACTGTCAGTCCACCGGTACCCTTTTACAGTTCTCAGATATCCTGTCCTCCAGAGCTGCAGGGCTAGAACATCCAGACCTCATCATCATTTAAAGATTTGCATCCTGCCTTTCCATTTGCAAGAACAAACGCTCAAGGCGGCTAACCGTGTAGGACAATATGTAAAACGATTTCCCAGGGGAAAAAAATGAGGAGCAGATAATGACAGACAGACAACACCATGTATGCGCAAGACAGGACAAAAATGTTTTGAGACCTCGCCGAAAGGCCATGAGGGTGGGGAAAGATGTTTCTTAGTTCCCCAGGAAGCAGTGGCGTCTCTACAGGGAGGGAAGAGCTCTAAGCTGTGCAAGAAGACTTACCTTGCAGTGGAAATCACTCCTCTCCTGTACCGTTTTAGCCAATCCTCACAGGGAAAAGCAACTTCTTGGCGTTGCTTACTGGCTATAGCAGCAAGGGAGAGGAGGGATTCACATGACAGGGTAAGGCTTCTTGCAACACTTAGAGCTCTGCCCTCCCTGTAGAGACGCCACTGCCAGGAAGAGAATTCCAAAGCTGTGGTGCCAACGCAGAGAATGCTCGCCTTTGTGCTGCCATCTCTCTAATTTGGGATGAAGGTGGTCCTTGAAGGAGAGCTCCCTCAGATGACCTGTTAAAGAGCACCAATGCCACCTCCTCCCCATGATGTCCTGGGAAACTTCCCCCACTTGGCTCTGGACCAGCTTAACAGGAGGCAGCAGAAGACTCTCGTCCTCTACCTCCCCCAGAACTATTTCCAAACCCCAGGCTCCGCCCCATACGTCCCAAAGGTGGGATCGTGGCCTCTACCTGTGGTGGAGCCCACGATAGCAGTGTTCTGGTCCACGGCCTCCAGGAACTGGCCGATGACCAGCGGGATGCTCTGGATGCGCTTCACCTCCTCTTGGGCGTGCAGGAACTCTTTCTTGAGGTTCTTCTGCTCATCCTTGATGTACTCCTCCTGCACCTCAAGGAACTCCAGTTCCTGCTGCAGCTTCTGCGGAAAGACACCCAGGCAACCATCTCAAGGCCACCACTGCCAAACGGTGCAAGATCTAAAGCACCCAGACTCCAGACTCAAATCCCCCACAGACGTGCGCCATCCTCCCTGACTCCGAGAGTGGTCTAAACGTGCTTCACAGTGTCCCTTGTGCTGGCCAAACTGTGCCGGCCTAACTCCAGGTTAGGGTTGCGCTCTGGGATTCTGTCCTGGCCCTGTGACAGGTTCAGCAGGAAATTGGTTTTCACGAGAAATGGAGTGCCTCTTGCAAATCTAGCACTAGGTCACCTGGTAGGCTTACCTTGTAACGGCTGTAGAGATCTTCCACATCCTCGGCTTCAGGAACTAAAAAAGAGAGGCCAGTCTGAGGCCTGGAGATGGAGAGGGCAGGAAGCTCATCCTAGGGTTAGGAAACAAGCAGAAAGGAAAGCTGAGACACTGGGCCACTGAAAGCTGGGTTTAGGAAGCTGGACTAGGGTATAGGAAGCTGGACTAGGGTATAGGGTATAGGAAGCTGGACTAGATGGGCCTTTGGCCTGATCCAGTGGGGCTCTTCTTATGTGCAACCTCCCTGCATTAGTAGTAGGCTGCCTCAGAATGCCAGGTGCAAGGGAGTGGCAACAGGACGCAGGCATCTTGTGGTCTCGTTTGCTCCCTGAGGCATCTGGTGGGCCGCTGCGAGATGCAGGAAGCCGTGCTAGATGGGCCCTTGGCCTGATCCTGCGGGGCTCTGCTTAGGACCAGCCCTGGAGGATTGGGCAGCCCACGCTGTCGTGCCAGAGTGCAAGGGCAGGTCTCTGCCCCGAGGAGCTCTATGCTGAGAAGCAGAGCGCAGATCCTGCGACCAGGGGCGGCTGCAAAGGGCGGGCGGTGCGTCCAGCGCCTGCTGCCAGGCCCGGGCTGCAAGCCGTGACTCGGCACCCGGCCCTCCCGCGGCCACTCCGCCTCCCAGGCGGCCACGGAGGGCAGGGGGCTCCCCTCCCGCGGCCCAGGCCCTCGCCCACGGCCCCTTCCAGCACCTTCCCGCGGCGCCGCCTCCGCCACCCGCCTCACCTGCGCCTTCTCCACCAGGATCCCGATTTCCTCCATACTCAGAGCTCTTCCCAAGCCAAGGCCAGGCTCCTACCTCGCCGCTTCCGGCAGCCGCTCCCGGAAGTCGTCGCAAGGCGCGACGGGAGTCGTAGTCCTGGCGCGCGCAGCGCATGGGGGTTCTGGGAGTCGTAGTCTAGAACCCCCCTTTTGGCACTCTGAGCCAGGCGCGCAAGGGAGAGCGCTGCCAAGGCAACGCAATGCATCTTTGCTCCGAAGTCCGACCCACGGAGTGCCACTATTGGCATGCGCCCGGGCTGCAATCCTGCACACGCTTTCCCGGGACGCAGTGGGACTTACTTCTGAGTAGACATGCATAGGATTGTGCTCTCAGTCGTGCTAGTTAGGCTTGGCAGCCTTCCTGGGAGTAAGCCCAGCTCCATACAACGGGGAGAGCAGACCTGCCTAGGATTGCGCTGCGAGTGCATCAGGATTGCTCAGAAAGTCAATGGCACTTAGGCTGCTATCCTCCATTGTTTCTCAAAATGTGGGTCGGGAACCACTAGGTAGGTCACAAGCCAGTTTTAGGTGTGTCGCGTAGTAAAAGGTTTTACTCGTTCCTTATAGTTAAAAGTGTTATTTGTGCAAATTGTGTGTGTGTGTGTGTGTGTGTGTGTGTTGCGTTTTTATTTCAAGTTATTGAAGGCTTATCTAGTCCAGCTTCCTGCATCTCAGAATGGCCCACCAGATGCCTCAGAGAGCACACAAGACAGTAAGATGCCTGCATCCTGTTGCAACTCCCTTGCACCTGGCATTCTGAGGTAACCTACTTCTATAACCACGAAGCTGCACACCCGTCATGGCCTGTAGCCTGTGATGGACATTTCCTCCAGAAACTGGGCTTTGATGAGTCACAATGAATCAAAAGATTCCTTTTTATATCTATATATTTGGGTGAAAATCGAAATTTCCAAATCAACCCGGAAGGACGAATGAGCTTGTGGCTCTCGCCTATTTCTAGCTCTATGACCTTCCTCCCTTTCTCTGCCGATGAGCCAACGCAGATAAGGCGCTCCGCTCCCGCCTTTTCTTCGGACAGACAGGCAACCGCAGTCAACGCCTGCTTGCTTCACAGTCTTTTCCTGTGATTGACAGCGGACCCAACCACTCCCGAAGCACCGCCTCTTTCTCAACGGAGCCGAGCAGGAGAATGGGGTAGAGCGAAAGCCCGCCTTTGTGTCCTGCGAGTGACAGGCGGGCGAAGCAATGAATCCCTCCCGCTCGAGACACTGCCGGGCTCCTATTGGCTGCTGTGGGCGGGTCTCCAAAGCGACGCGGCCCCGCCCCTGATGGTGGTTCTTTAATTGCAGGTAGGTAGGGAGGTGGGTCAGGTGGGGGGGGGCGTGAAGGTGAAGCGTTGCCAGGGGCAACCTCCACCTCAGGGGCCTAGGGGAATTCGAGGTGGGCTGGGGGCCTTTAATAGGCCCCCTTTGCGCTGTGGGGCGAAGGGGGGGAGCGGGGGGACCGCCTTGGCCTGGGTGGGCTCCCCTCCTGCCCTGCACAGGTCATCCAAGACCCCCCCCTTCAGTGGGGGGGGGAGACCCCCATTCAATTCAATCAATTGCTTTAATTAATCAATGTTAATGATCGACAGTTCGTTAATGGGGACAAATTAAATGCTTCCCAAATTAAACTGGGAGTCCCCAGCACTGTGGTCCAAAAACAAACCGTGGTCATGCCGAATTTAGTAAATGTTCACCACGTGTATAACATGGCATTCATGCGCCAATACTTTTATTTAGCTAGCAGAATCATATGCCCCAAACGTGGGGTTAGGGTTAGGGTCATGATATGAAAATTTACTATCTTAGGGCGTTTTTAAACTGTCAAATACTTTTCAAAAATGGCAAGAACTCAATAGGTGCTTATCGCTTTAGGATTGTTAGGTGGCCTAAAATTTGGTGGCCGTTTACTATTTGGGGGAAAGGAAATTATTATTTTTATTTAAGGAACGTTTTCATTAAATTTGGTGATCACTTAAACATGAGCCTTAGTTAATTACCAATTAGGTTGCCAAACCAACAAAAATAAAAGCCCCATAAACATAAGGCAGCTTTTCTTCCTCCTGCCTCCTAGAATAGGGAGGTTTGATCTGCAGAAATGAGCATCTTGGAGTGTGCCTTTTTTTGTGCCTAGGCTGCAGCTAAAGTTATTTATTTATTTGGCCCAGTATTGGGCCAATGGTATCTAGTTTCAGCCTTTTATTCTAAAAATACATTTTGATGTATGTATAAAATTATATTAATGTAGGTACTTCTAATACGAATGAAGAAAGAATTTCTGTATCTGTCTCTCCAACGTCTCCCCCATTCCCCAAAAAGAACCAAAATAAATAAATGAAAGTAGTAGCCTGGGCCTCTTGGGTCTGCAATGGAAGGGGGGAAACAAGCAAAAAAGTCTCAGATTCATAAATTAATCTTTCCCCTCCCCTCTTGTTTTTTAAAGGTTAGGATTGGGTAAATCATCACAAAATCTTGCAATGTTTCCTCCAGAAATTTGTCCAATCCCCTTTTAAAGGCACTGTTTTATTCTTACAACAACCCTGTGAGGCAGACAGGCTGAAAGAGAAAGTAACTGACCCAAGGTCACCAGGGAGTTGGTTGGGTGAGTAGAATTGAGCTTAGATCTCCTCATTCTGGTACTCTAACTACTAGCTAGTTCTCATGGCTACAGAGGGGGCTGATTCAACCCTAGCTGATTTGGGGTTATTTCAAATATTTACAGGTTGACTTTCTACCCCAAAGCTTCCTTGCAGCGGCTGTTTCTCCCCCTGAACCCTGCATGGTGTTGCATCGCAAACTGTATATACACATTTAAAGACTGCAGTCCTATGTTGGTGTATTTGGGATATTCCCCAAGGGACATAAGGAAATTTGCTTCTGAATAAGCATGGAAGACAATTGGGTCACACGGTTGCTGTCCTTGGTACTCTTACTTGGAAGGAAGTACCATCGAAATGAGCAGGTCTAAGTAGCCAAGCATTTTTGAGATGCACAATTCATATCTCAAGTAAATGCTTGCTGTTGTTGTTTTTAATGAGGGTGATGGTGCATGTGAGCTGACAACAGCGTCTGCTTTCGGTATAGATGTAGAGCCAAACACGTTCCTTTTGCTTTAAATGGGCTTATGGACGTTGAGTTTTCTTCCTGTAGGAACAGCAGTACCTTCATGTCAGTTTCTTGTGAGTTGGTGACCTGCCTGTGACGGATCCCTCCTTCTGGGGTGAATGGAAAGATGTAGCTGCTGTGGCTGCTGCGTGTTCAGATCGGAGGCTGCAAGATCTACACCCTGTGTCTGAGTGACAGATGGAGGTGGTTCAAGCATCATCTGCCTGTCGTTCTCTGCATGGAGTTCGGAAACCCTGAAATCAGTTTCCTTTAAAGTTTACTCCCTCGTGGCCTGGTGTGTGAACGTCCATAGCCCTGACCTGTTGCGCATTGATTCCCGCCAACGAAACGCCTGGGTTTTCCCACCATGAGGCGAGACCGGCCCCAAGAGCGGGCAGCCAGCTGGCCAGCGGAGCACATCAAGGTGCTCCTGGCCCTGTGGACGGAGGCGGCCGTCACGCACGATCTGAGCTCCCACGGGAGGAACCGTGCGGTGTACGATGGCATTTCCCAGCGCCTGGCGGAAATGGGCATTTACCGAACGGGGGACCAGTGCCGGGAGAAAATGAAGGGCCTGAAAGTGGCCTATCGCAAAGCCAAAGAGAACAACTCGGTGGGGCGCCCACCGATCAAGTGTCCCTTCTACGATGAAATAGACCAGATCATGACGCAGTACATCAACTGCCGGCCAGGCTTCTCCTCGGAGGCCGGCGAAGCACCCAGTCTCATCGCTGACAGGCAGGAAGGCCTCTCCATCTCTGAGCCCTGGGGGTCCCAGTCTGGCATCTCTGAGCGTTGGGGCGCCCAGGCCCCTGGACACTGGCTGTCACAGGCTGCGGCCTCGGAAAGCCAAGGGACCGATGAATTCAGCTACGCCCAGGCAGAGTCCCAAGATGCCTTTGGCGAGATCCAAGTCATCCCTGTTCAGGTGAAGGAAGAGGAGTCGGAAGATGAAATATCACCCGAACTTGGTAAGCTCGCCTGTTCCTTGTGGCTAGGTTTGGGTCAACAGGGGCTCTGGTGCGGCTAATAGCATTAGGGTGCAGTCCTAACCTGGAATTAGGCTGGCAGGCCGGCAAAATTTAACTGGTGCAAGGGACACCGTCAAGTATGTGTGGACCGCTCTCGGAGTCAGGGAGGCCAGCCCATAGACGTGCACCATCCTCCCTGACTCCGGGAGTGGTCCAAACGCACTTTACAATGGCCCTTGTGCTGGTCAAACTGTGCTGGCCTCAGAGAAGCTCTTAGTCTTGTGAGGGCTGCTTCATGTGCCTTTTTCTGAGGTTTAATAATAATAAATAGTAATACATGAATTTATGTACCGCCTTTCTTAAGATCACTAGATTTCTCTAATGACTGTAACTCAAGGCGGTTTACATAGGCAGACTTTTTATTCACAAACCCAAAGGTTTTTTTTACAATTATACAGAAACGTTCTATCTTTCAAGAACAACACTCATACAGATCTTTCTTTCTGGATTTAGCCTTCTTTCTTAGCCGCCCGTCTGCCTTCTGCTGGCTGATAAGAGGCTTCCCTGCTCCCACCAGAGACACAGCTGACTTCAGCACACTCCTCCTCCCACAAGGCAGCTGGAACTCAGCTTTTAATCAGCCTCAGTTTGCAAGGTCTGCCGCTCACAGCAACTTCCGGTGGTCCTGAGCTCACGACTTTCGGATCGTCAGCTGTTATCTTCGGGCAAACGGAGGCATTAACCCTCTCGGTTAAATCTTCTGCCCGCTCTCAGAACTTACAATTTTAATTGTATTAAATTATTCTTTTAATGGGCTCTCGGACCTTATAAAACGCCCTGCTTTGTCATGGAAGATAGGAGCCTCTTGGGCACGCAGTTCAACTTGCATTTCTCTAGCTGGTCACTTTGTGGCGTTGCTTTTTTTTCTTCTTCTTCTAGATGTGGCCTCCCCCATAGTGATGGAGACCCAGGCAGTGCCAAGGCACCTCATCTCCATGCTCGATCAGCGCCCTCACCTTCGCACCCGGAAGCAAAAGGCTCAGGCGGACCGGCAGTCCGGCTACCAAAGAGGCACGGGCCCGAGATACGGCCGCTCGCATCAGCCGGAGCTGCAGAGGATGCAGCGGCAGGCGGCCAGCCAGGCGGAGGAGAGGAAGAGCCTGGCCGAGTTCATCCAGCACGACAGGGAGATGCGCCGGGAGGACCGGGAGTTCCAGGCCCAGCTGTTTGAGAAGCTGTTTCAGAAGCAGGTGGAGCTGGTGCAGGTGCTGACTCAGTCGCCGCCGCCGAGCCCCCCGTCCCCCGCCTGCACCAACCCTCTGCACGCCTTGCAGGTGCCCGCCAGGAACGGGCCGGGAGCAGCCCCAGGCCTGGGGCCGCAGTTGCAGGCTCTGCTGGAGCAGATCGTTCAGGCCGAAAGCCCGGGGAAGGGTCTGGCCAGGCTGGCCGTGAAGGAGACCCTCCCGGGAGCCGTGAAGGTGCCCCCCGACGTCCAGTACTGGACTGCCGAGGAGATACTGCGGTGGCTGCTGTCTCAGCAGTGCGCCGGAGAGCAAGGCCAGGAGATCCCGGCCGTCTCCAGGCCTCCTCCTGCCGTGGGGCAAGCAGGGGCACCCGGGAAGGGCAGCAGCCCAGAGGCGCAGCTGGGTCCGCTCTGCGACGGCCACCAGAGTCCCAGGCAGCCGGGGAAAGGCCCGCCTCCCAGCAAGGCCCAGCAGCTCGGCAGCAGCAGTGGCCCAAAAGCGCCAGAGGCGGGCGCCGATGTCGAGGTGCACCGCCAGTCCTTCCGGCAGTTCCGCTACCACCAAGCCCAGGGGGCCCCAGAGGCGTACCGCTGCCTGTGGGAGCTTTCCCATCAGTGGCTGAGGCCCGAGGTCTGCACCAAGGAGCAGATCATGGAGCTGCTGGTGGTGGAGCAGTTTCTGAGCATCCTGCCCGAGGAGGTCCAGACGCTGGTGCGGGAATGCCAGCCGGAAAGCGGCAAGGAGGCCGTGGCCCTGGCCGAGAGGTTCCAGCTTCACTTTGAGTCCAAGAGGCAGCGGAGCCGGGTAAGGTCGCACCGAGAACCAACACTTGCTCCTCCTTTGCAGGGAGGCCAGACGCTGTGGAAATGGGAAGGGATTTTATTTCGTTCCATTGAGCCACAAATTGCCCTTCAGATGCGGTCACAGTCGCCAAGGGGGGAGCAGGTCTTGCGCAGCCAGCGCTGAAAGTAGGCGTGGCGTTCTTGTCGTTCCAGACGCGGGTGACCTCCGAGGACCAGGCTGTAGATTCTGCCCGCGAGGACAGGGATGAAGAGCCAAGGCAGCCACGCAGCAAAGACCGTCCAGAGAAACCCAGGAGGGCTGGCTTGCTCGGTAAAGATTGGCTGATTGAGGGTTGCATTTGGTCTTCCCATGAGATCTCCTAGGAGAGTCAGAATATCACCAGGGTCACTAGTCCATCTGATCTGGGGGTGGGGGTGCTCAAGGTCTGATCATTTAAAGGTCACTCAGGGTACAATCCTAACCTGGAGTGAGGCTGGCACAGTTAGGCCAGGACCGTTTGGCCAGCACAAGGGCCTCCATGAAGCGCATTTGGACCACTCTCAGAGTCAGGGAGGATGGTGCACGTCTGTGTGCAGGCCTCCCTGACTCCAAGAGTGGTTCAAACATACTTGACGGTGTGCCGGCCAAACTTTGCTGGCCTAACTCTGCCAGCCTAACTCCAGGTTAGGATTGTGCTCTCAGTCAGATTCTTAAAATCCTCTGACAGAGAAATGGCGTAGATAATCTGAATTCAGGGAAGTCATTTTGAAGTATAGCAGAATACGTATCTTGATGTGGCAGGCAAGGCGCTCATGCTGTACTTCACATGATCCAAAGTGCGTGCTTATGATTGCACATGACCAGAAGAAATTTGTAATCTGCAGGGCACCTCTTATTTGTTGGGCCTCAAGCAAGTCACCAGCACTCAGCCTCCATTGTCAGTCTGTCCTTTGGAATCAATGGAGACAGACTCAAGTTATTTGCAAAGCCTGGAACAAGACCTCCAAGCATTGGACCGATTTCATGCTCGTTCATGCTTCAGTAGTGCTCCTCTTGAGGATTTGTATTCCTGGCAACCTGCCTGTTATAAGCAAGGGGGCTAAATTAGCAAGTTGAGCCCTGCTTGTATCCACGGGCACGGAGCCCGGACCTTCTGATTCCCAGCCGAGGGCCTTAACCACAAGCCCATCTGTTATTTTTCTATCTTGGCAGGTCTCTCAAGATAAACTTATTCTCCATCTTCAGGTACAGAAGCACACCTTCGGCTGCGGAAGAGGACCAAGTCGGCTCTGAGGGACCGGGCTGCGTCCAGACAGGATGGGGAACGTGGAGACGCAGCCGCAAAGCTCAGGAAGCGGGATAACAGCGTCGAGGGGCCGGAGGCAACCGAGACCGGAGAGAAAGCCAAGCCTGTGCTGATCCCTGCTCTGGGGAAGCAAGCCGGGGAGTCCAAGAGGCAGGGAAGGTCTCTTCCAGGGTGTGACGCTTCTGCGGCTGGGGAGAGACCAGCTGAGGGGACGGCCAAGGCAAAGGGCACTGACGGTGTTTCCGAAGCTCTGAACGGGATGCTGCCTTCCAGGGCGTCGTGTCGGCAGAAGACCTCGGCGGGCCTTGGGCCCTCCCGCTTGGCTTTTGGCAAGGGGGGCCCTGTGTCCTGCCCCCAGCTTAGGAACGATGGCCCCACATCCTCCGAGGGAGACGGACCTTCCCTTAGTGACAGCATCGACACGCTGCTGGATTCTCCCTGGAGTGGAAACGGCAGTGGCGACGCGGCGCAGGACGGGTCAGCCGGCTCCAGGGTACCGTCACCCTGCGCGGACTGCGCTGTGTTGAAGGCCGAGCTGGACACCGTGCGCGAGGAGCTCCGGATCACGCAAGGTAACCCCTTAGGCACGGGTGGGGAGTGGCTGCGACGGCCTGTGATGATGTCGTCGACTGGCCACTTGGTCCAGTGATGTCATGCAGGGGGTACGCGGGGGTACGCGAGTACCGGTTTCTAGGATTACAGCTGGCCCCGCCCATTTGCCCGCCCACTCATCGACTCCACCCTCTGCAAGGTTTGAATTTCCTGCATGTTTGAGTTGCCTGCATGTTCTCAGAGCCAGCCAGGCAGGCAGGCAGCGAGCGGAGCCTTTCCTTTCCTTGCCACTGCAAAATGAGTTGCTCTGGGGTTTTAACATGACGCAAGGCCTCCTTCACATGTTCTGGGGGTGCTGTGGAATACTGTTGCAACTGTTGGGTCAGTTTAAAATCCTCTGAGGCCTCAAAAAGGGCTTTTTTCATGTCACTTCCTGCCACGACATCATTTCCGGCTTATGACGTCACTTCCGGTGGGCGGGTCCCGACACGTGCCAATCAAAAGTGAGTACCTGTTCTTAAATCATTTAGATGATACCACTGACTTGGTCCCTCTGCAAGCATCTGTCTGATGACTGGGTATCCGTGCAGCCAGTATCTTGTGATCACTTCCTTATGACTTTGCTGGTGCTGCCGTGCTGCTTAGCGCTTGTTTCGCATGGCCAGGGCGCTGGGTCCAGCACAGAGCTGAAGTCCTGTTGACTCTGCCCAAGAGATGTAAGCGTGGGCTAAGTGCTCTGCCTCTCCAGTCTCTGCAGATGACATCCCCACAGACCCCCTCCATCGTTGAGCCCGAGTACACTCACCGTGTGGTTTATAGCTGCCTTGGACACTCACAGTTATGGAGGAAAGACAGGCAGTGGCGTTTCTACAGGGATGGCAGAGCTCTAAGTTTTGCAAGAAGCCTTACCTTGCAGTGGAAATCACTCCTCTCCTGTACCGTTTTAGCCAACCCTCACAGGGAACAGCAACATCTTGGCGTTGCTTACTGGCTACAGCAGCAAGGGAGAGGAGGGATGTACAGGACAGGGTAAGGCCCCTTGCAAAACCTAGAGCTTTGCCCTCCCTGTAGAAATGCCTCTGAAGACAGGATACATACATGCATTAAATAAATAAGGTTCAGCAGCTTTACATGGTAGAGAATGTTAAGAGTGACGGCTGGAATGTGGAAAGTTGATTCACAAAGACAGTGTAGCTTTACAAAGAGGAGGGAGGAACGGGGGGGCTATATTGCAAGAACCATGGAGAGAGATTGACTGCAAAAACAGGACAGGAGGGGAAATTCCAGAATCCGGCAAAGGTTCTTAGCAACCCTCTACCTGGCTGTCCCTCTCCTTTGACAGAGCCACAGATGAATATTATTTGTTTTCCTTTGCTCGTGCAGCTTCCACACTGTACGGCCTGAGCGGTCCCTCTTTACAAGGCTTATCGGAGGCGCTTGGGACTGTCGTGGACATTCTCCGTGACAGGCGGCCGGCAGCAAACACAGCCCAGAACGTTGCCGCGGTCCCCAGTCGGCCATTATGGCGGGAGCGAAAGGTGAGTCCGCCTTTTGGGAAGCAGCCGTTCCCTCTGCACGTCCCATGTTCCCGTCAATATCCCTTTTGCTGCTGGGGGGGATGCTGAGCAAGACTTCCACCATAGACCATCCGCCCACCCACTGCGGTGGGTGAGCAGATCACACAGGATATGGCGGTCTTTCCCATCGCTTCTGGGGAAACTTTGAACCCCTTGTACTGCAATCCCTCTGGCTTAGTGTTGTCCCCCTAGAGAGAATGTCAGGTATGCACAGCACTCTTGTCTAGACACTGAACGTTTCCCCCCCCCCCTCCTTAGCACTTCTGACACATCAGAGAGGCGGACTGTTTCCCTGGCACCAAGGCAATGAAGAATTCAGCAGCAATATTGACATCAACGTGACCTGAATTAAAAAGGAAAGAAGTGAAAGCTCTCAACTCTTCTTGACCGAGACTTACAACTGACTTTGCTCCATTCATTAAGAACATAAGAAGAGCCCTGCTGGATCAGGCCAAAGGCCCATCTAGTCCAGCTTCCTGTATCTCACAGCGGCCCACCAGGTGCCCCAGGGAGGCATGAGACAGCAAGATGCTTGGATCCCATTGCCATTCTCTTACTCCCTCCCCCCTCCCCTTGAGCCTCATTTAAATAGCCGAGTCTACAGCAAAACGTAGAAGAATGGATGCTCTTCGCCTGCTAGGATCTAGGTGTCGACCATCATGACCTCCATTGGCTTTTAAACATTAACCTAGGATTTGTCTCTTTGTTAATTTGGTTTTGTTTTTTTTAATATACGGTAGTAGCTGTGTTTTCCCTTTCCTGCTTGTTGGGTCTAAATAAAGCAAATTGGGACTGTCTCTTGTATGGCGTCTGTGTGCAAGAAATGAAACGTGCTTTTAGCCAGTTGGCACAAATACCCGGGCCTCTTGGGGCTCCTCTTTGATCCAGCCTGACATCAAAAGGGATGTGCTGGTGTGAAAAGAAAATCTTAGACTGGGCAAAGACCTTGAAATGGTCTCATCTAGTATCAGTGCCAGTATTGAAACCCAGAACCTTTGTGCTGCACATCTAGATTCTCATCCGCACAATAGCCTCTGCCTCATATATTTGAATATATAATAATAATATATGTATTTATATACCGCCTTTCTTAAGATCACTAGATTTCCCTAATGACTGTAACTCAAGGTGGTTTACATAGGCAGACTTTTATTCACAAACCCAAAGGTTTTTACAATTTACAGAAATGTTCTATCTTTCAAGAACAGCACTCATACAGATCTTTCTTTCTGGATTTAGCCTTCTTTCTTAGCTGCCCTTCTGCTGGCTGATAAGAGGCTTCCCTGCTCCCACCAGAGACGCAGCTGACTTCAGCACACTCCTCCTCCCATGAGGCAGCTGCTTCTAATCAGCCGCAGTTTGCAAGGTCTGCCGCTCATAGACTTCCGGTAGTCTCGAGCTCACGACCTTCAGATCTTCGGCTGTTATCTTCGGGCAAACGGAGGCATTAACCCTCTCGGCTAAATCTTCAAATATTAACTCAAGCTTTATTCAGCTGGCCTTATTTGCCCTGTGACTGCTCTTTGAATCCCAGTGAGCATCGCATCGTTTGGCCCTCTTTATCACAAGGTAGCAATGTTGCCTGCCTCCCACTTTCTCACTTGCTCATTGCATGCTCACCGAGACCCTCCTTTTCCTGAAGCAGGACAACAATGGACCTGCCTGTACTCTGGCAGTTCAGCTTCTGTCTCACTCTAGACTTTCTTTAGTCCAGCGCAGTGACCATATCAAATCAAAAGAATTCAAACAAAAG
>JAJKFI010000022.1:7952344-7965037 GCA_029204185.1 Lerista edwardsae
ATTCTTTTGATCTGAGGGCTTCTTTTGGCGTAACTGCGCTGGACTACTTAGACTTAGACAGATGATTACATCAATGGTCTTTTTCTAGCTGTACATCTGTGATCATAGAGCTAGACAAATACTAGAGTAGAAGTCTGGTAAAAATAGATACCACCGCAGACCCTAAGACCATGGAAGTTTGCAATGAAGCTGCGCATTCCCATAAGCACCCCATGGACCACGTAACTCTAGCACGTTCTTGTCTCTTGTGGGAACGTCCGCCCTGATTGGCACCTCCCCGGAAGCAGCCCGGAAAGAGGCGGGCTTAAAAGCTTCGGAGCTGGGCTCGGTTCGGGACAGGTGAGTCCTGCGCCTTCTCGGCCACCAGGTGATAGTGGCGGCTCGGTCGGTTGGTCCTTCCTTCTCCTGTGCGGGGCTGGCGGTGGGCGGCCCCGTTTCTTTTCGGCCCGGGTTGCGCCGGCCCTTTGCTGCGGCGCGGGTGCGATTCGGATCGCGTTTAATTCGAATTGGGCCGTTTACACGGCGAGGCGCCTAAATCGGGTTGAGGCCTCTCCAGTTCCCATCGTGCGCGCTCACGGAGCCCAATGTGTGTGTGTGTGGGTTATTATTTATAAATAATCTGTAAAGAGGAAGAGCCTGCGCAGTTTTCAGAAGCTGCCTCCTTGTTTTGCTTTGTTTCCCCCCCTAAGCCCGACTGAAACCGGTTTTCGCCTCCCCGGGCCTTCCAGATCGCCTTAGGGCAAGCGCCCCTCCGCCTGGCGCGCCCCCTTTGTAGTCAGGCGTGGGGGAGGACAATGCTTTAGAATCGCCGCTCCTGAAAGACAATAGGTGGAAGGAATGATCCTGCCCTTCTTTCTGTGACGCGTATAAGCAGGATTTGCGTTAAGGTTGCAACTTTCTGGAGTGAGCTTCATTGCAGTGCTTGCTTCTGAGTAAATGTGCAGAGGATCAGGCTGTGTAACCCATTTGTTTACAAAAGGGGGGGCTTTAAGCAGACAGGATTTGGAGGATTTAGCCTTTTACCAACAGGAACAAGACTGGGGTGGTCTATTTAAGGTAGATCCACGCACACACATTGGTTCCTCCCTCCCCACCATGCACTGGGTTCATAGTACTGTCAAGCCAACATCTTTACAGATGCTGTAAAGCTAAAGCAGATGGATTTTATGCACTGCCCTGTACGATTAAAATGCTCTGCCTGGAGAAAGCCAGCAGGTCAGAGAAAAACCTTTGCTCCAGACCCTCCTTCTACCTGCACGTGGTAGGTTTGCCAGGTGCAGCTCATTATTTTGCATGCAGGTGTATGCTGCTATTATTATTTATGTATTTATATTCACATAAATATGTATTAGTTAGCCACATCTGGGCTAAACCACACTGATAAACCGCTTCTTACCAAAAGCTCACAGAACACCAAATGTAGCACGTGAAACGAAATGAAAGTCCCAGAAAGGCTTGCAATTGTTGTTGTTTTAAAAAAAAAATGCAAAAGAATCACTGGAAAATGTTGTGATGCTGGGGTGAACAGGGACAGCTACGCTTGCTAAATATAAGAGAGCCCTTCCTAGGAAGAAGCAGATTCCTCTTAGCCCTATTAGCCGGGACCCAGTGTGTACTATCTTGATCTGTACTACAAGGCCTCCGGGTTTCATGTGTTTACTCTCCTCCCCTCCCAATTGCAGAGTGCTTGTGACGGCAATCAAAACCAACAGCTGTGGGCATCTCTGCTCCTCAAATACCCTCAACTAGCCATCGGCTTGCCCGTCGGCATTGAGGCCAAGAATGGGCACCAAGGTGCAAGAGGACAACCTGGACACCTTCCCCGCCAACCCAGGGGAGGAGAGCGATTCAGGCAGTGGCGTCGGAGCAGAACGGCAGGACTTGGATGGCGGAGACCCAGAGGCCGCCGGGGAGTGTAGCGGAGCAGTGGCGGAACGCTCTGATGCGCCACGGCAGCCCGCGGAGCCGTGTCCAGTAGCGCAGGCCAAAGCCGAAGAGGAGCCAGAGACTGAGCCTTCCTTGGCCCCCGCTCCTCCGGAGGTGGCTGCCCCGGCTCCTGCGCCGCCCGTGGGGGAAGGGAAAGGGGCCAAGCGGATGATGGAGGACGATGGCGACGCCTTTAAGGAGATGCCCGATGTCTGCCAGCAGGCTCGCGAGTCGGGGAGGGCGATGCTCCTGCCCGACCTCTTTGGGGAGGTTCCGCAGGCGCACGGCAGCCTGGACGCGGGCCGGGCGGGGGGCTGCGCCAAGGTGGAGCACGCCCTGCCCTGCCTCCCCAACCTGGGCTCGGAGAACCAGCGCAAGCGCTTCCGCAGCTTCGCGTACCGAGAGACTGAAGGGCCGCAGGTGGCCTACGAGCGCCTGCAGGACCTCCTCTTCCAGTGGCTGAAGCCGGAGGCCCGCAGCAAGGAGGAGATCGTGGAGCAGCTGGTGCTGGAGCAGTTCCTCAACCTGCTCCCCGAGGACGTCCAGCGCTGGGTCCGGGAGCGTCACCCGGAGAACGGGGACGAGGCCGTCGCCCTGGCGGAAGACTACCAGTTCCTCCACCCGGAGCCTGGCAGGAGGCCTTATCCGGAGCGAGCGAGGCAGAGAGCGTCGGCCAGGAGTTGGCTCCGCTAACCCCCCCCCCTTTGAGCAGACGAGCAGGAGTGGCGATCGGTAAGTGGGGGGGGGCTGTACCAGGGTCGGCCACACTTACGTAAGCGGCATACCGTAAACGTTGGAGAGCCGCAGGACCATCGCAGGGCACAAACCGCGACGGGTATTGTGCAACTTCCAGGTTTTAGAAGGAGGCAACCTCAGAATGTCAGAGCGGATCGAAGGAAATGCATTTTCACCCAGCAGGCAATTGATCTGTGGAACTCCTTGCCACAGGATGGGCTGATGGCATCTGGCCTGGATGCCTTTAAAAAGGGGTGGGTGGGACAGATTTCTAGAAGAAAAGTCCATCCCAGGTTACAAGCCAGGTTACAAGGATATTTGTAACCTTCTGATGGTAGACGTCAACAACCTTAGAATGCCAGATGCAAGGGAGTGGCAACAGGATTCAGGTTTTTTTTACAACCTCAATTGGGAGAGCCATTTGGAGTGGTGGTCTTGAGCCCCCCAAATGCCTGGGGCTGCCCTTATTGGTGGGAAACTCCTCCAACCCTATGTCAATCTGGGAATGGTGATTGACCTTGCTTTTTGTGTCTGACGAGTCCTTGTCTCCCCTCGCAGACTGAGAGAATCAAAGACCTAGTTTTCTACCAAGCCAGACGGAATCCGGAAACCAGAATCCACAATCCGCGCTACCGACCACAAGAAGTCCACTTCCCCACCATCTGCAGCCGGAAACCCACTCCCCAGAGGAACCCTCTGCTTCTTCCACCTGTATCTCTTAGGAGTGGAGAAGGGGCTTGTCCATCCTATGCTTGTTCCTTGCTACATCCTACAGAATTCCCCCCCCCCAATGCAGTCCATGGACAGAGGAAAGACGAAGCTTTTTTTGTTTTTTGGAAGGGAACTTGAGATGTGGGACTCATGAAATTGGGGGTGGGAAGACTGTGGAATGTACGTCAGGCGTCTTTTCAAAAATGCTCTGGCGTTGGGGCACTGCTTGGCACCCCATCGAGGCGTGGTACCAGGGCAGCACACAGCTACGCCACTCTCCTTCACCTATGCGATCTGTTTCCCATGTGGTCCTGCCCCATAGCTGGTACTCAGTGGCATCTGTGCCTCATTTTGGCCTGAGAACGTGTTTTAGCATCGCCATTGCGCTCGAAGCCCGCCCGTTGTGCGACCTCTTCATCCTGCTGCTTGGCGCTGGTTTGAAAGCCCACCATAATGATCGCCGCCACAATCCCCTCTGGATCTAGACCCAAAAGATGTGGGGCTCTAGAGCCTTCGGTTTTAAGGGGTGATCCAGAGCTGTAACCCCTCCCAGCCGTCACTGGGAGAGAGGAGAAGAAGCTGGTTTAGTTGCGTTTGCTGGATATCAGGGTCCCTCGTGTGTGCGCTTGAGAGAGGGCTGTTATTTAGTGTACTTAAGAGACGGGATGGATAGAAAGATAAAAGAGAAGGGATCTGGCTTCTCCAAGGGTCGGGAGTATATATCGGGATATTCAAATAGTAGCAAAGTGTACTTGGGAAAACTTAAGTTTTTTGAATCTCTCCAGTCTGCGGACGTGCTGTAGCTTCTGCTCTCGACTTGTGTCGGCTTGTGTTGTAAGCCTTGCTTGTGTCTGTTTCTGCTGTGTGTATACCCAGCGATAAGCACATGGAATAAAGGGACTTTTCCCCCTGTGGAATGCTGTAGAGTCCATCACAAATTATGGATGGGCTGAGCTGAAATAACTTCCTGCCTTTTTGCAGGTGGTGAAGAAGGGGTGTGTTTAGCCATGGGTTGTTTTTCGGGGGGGGGATGAATCAAAGAAGGCCACGAGCTGGCAGCCCTCTTCCCCCCCCCATGATCCCCCCCCCATCTGTCACGCTATATTGTGACATAAAAGGTAAAGGTTTCCCCACGACCGAATGGTCTAGTCGTGACCGACTGTAGGGGGCGGTGCTCATCTCCATTTCAAAGCCTGTAGAGATGGCGTTTTTGTCCGATCATGTGGCCAGCGTGACTCTACGCCGTAGCGCACGGAATGCCGTTCCCTTCCCACCGAAGTGGTCCCTATTTATCTACTTGCATTTTAGGTGCTTTCAAACTGCTAGGTTGGCAGGAGCTGGGACAAGCGACGGGAGCTCACTCCGTCACGCAGTCTCGAACTCCCAACCTTGCGGTCGAAAGCCTAGCAACAGCGGATTAACTCGCTGCGCCACCACGTCCCTATATTGTGACATAGCGGTACATAAAGTATGACTTCTGAGGAGAAATACGGAGGATCCCAGCGTTTTTCCGCCTCCCGTAACATCATAATGTAACCCACAACGTCATCGGGGGTAGGCTCATGGGGAAAAATGGCAGCTATATATAGCACCCCAGAGGAAACAGACAGTGGTGGAGAAAGCAAAGGGGAGAATTAGTTTGGCTGCCTACTCCTTTTTGCCTTGGAAATTGCTGAAAAAACCACTTTAAAAAATCGCCAGGGACAGACCATTATTTATATCCCACCTTGCAGCCTGGAATTGGTGCACCCAAGACAGCTCACCATGTTAAAAATGCAAGCCGTTTGCCCACCTCTGCTGGTGAGGAAGTGGGATGCTTGCTGGGAAGGGATGCCACGGCAATGACGTCATGAGGCTTGCCCCAGTACGCTGTCTCCGGGGAGAGTGGTCTCCTCCTGGTGCTCCCCAATCGTCGCCTGGATCCAGTCGAGAAACCTGCAGATGTTGGTGTAGGTGCCAGGCTGCTCCGGCTCAGCGCAAGGGAAGCCTCCCAAGGATACGATGCCCTGGAGCACCCCATTGCAGATCAGGGGTCCCCCGGAGTCACCCTGTTTAGAGAAGAGAACACAGCGGCATTTCTCGCTGCTGCGTAGGCTGGAGTAAGACGCGGCATGCGGGGACAGAGGGAGGGTAGGGACGCCCATTGCTTTCCCGCCCTAGAATCAGTGTCAGAGAGTTGGAAGGGACCTACAAGGTCATCTAATCCAACCCCCCTGCCTATAGCAGGAAATCCTCCTAGAGCCTCTCCGGAAGGTGCCTGTCGATCCTCTGCTTGAAGATCTCCAGTGAGGGAGAACCTACCGCCTCCCTCCAGTGGCAATCTGTTCCACTGTCGAACCGCCCTGATCGTCAAGAAATTCTTCCTGATGTCCAGCCAGAATCTCTCTTCTGCAGTTCGTGCCCATTGGACCTAATTCTACGGTCAGAGGCAGGTGCATCCACCTCTTGACTCTCCTTGTTGAGTGGTCAGCTGAAGATCGTGGCCTGATTGGGTTTCATGGGTTCGAGAACGCACCCACCGCCCTTAGGACCTCTGCATCCTCCTTACCCTGCACGAGTCTTTGCCTCCTTCCATGACGCCGGCACAAATCATCTTCTCGTTCACTTCCCAAGGGTAAGCCTCCTGACATACCGCAAGGGGAAGGATCTGAATGTCGACACAGTAAGGAACGTTGGGGTAGGTCTCTGGAAAGCAAAAGGAACCCCAGGATTACGGAGTAGGGGAGCCAGCTTTGCCTGGAGTGGGGGTATAGCTGCGTTGCTGATCCAAGTGAGAAAAGCAGCTTTGTGGGGGCCCGTTCCTGAAGTTGGACGAGGGGGGGACTAAGAGACCCAGGTCCACTCATTCAAACAACAGCAATTTTCCACTCTCCTCCAGTGGTGAAACTGTAGCCTGGTGCAGAGAGAGCAAAATTATGTCCCGGAAGTGATGTTGGTGGATTTAGAACAGGAAGCTCCAGGTTCAAATCCCTGCTCAGCCATGAAGATTCCTGGGCGACCTTGAGCTAGTCTCTTCCTCCCTTCCTCCTTTTTTTTTTTTTTGTAAATAATTTTTATTTCTTCTGTTTAGTTATGGGACAGGGAAATGGATGCACACAGGTTAAGGGAAACAAAAGTTACACAATAGGTAGGTAGTGGAGGGTTACAGCCATGAATCATAATCACCTACGATATCTTCTACAAATATCAGTCACCATTCTTACAACCTCTTAAATTTCTTATAATCTTATAATTCAATTAAAGTATAATCTCAATAGCATGTGTACATAATCTCTTATACTCAGTTGCTTGCCTATATCTTATTCCCAATCTTGCAATTTCATTTAAGCCTGTTTAGTCCAGTCGTAAAATAATTCCTAAAACTGAGGATTGGGAGAGTTAAAACAGATAAAAGGAAGTACTTTTTTACCCAGCGGGTAGTTAATCTGTGGAACTCTTTGCCACAGGAGGTGGTGATGGCATCTGGTCTTGATGCCTTTAAGAGGGGATTGGACGGACTTCTGGAGGAAAGGTCCATCGTGGGCTATAAGCAATGATGGATTGTGCAACCTCCTTACAAAGGTGGTGGGCTACTGGTACCGGGTGCAAGGGAGTGGCAACAGGATGCAAGCATCTTGTTGTCTCATGCCTCCCTGGGGCACCTGGTGGGCCACTGTGAGATACAGGAAGCTGGCCTAGATGCGCCTTTGGCCTGATCCAGCAGGGCTCTTCTTATGTTCTTATGTTCCTACTATCCTCCCTCCCGCCCTGACCTACTTTACAGGGTTGTTGTGAGAACAAAAGGACTGGAGGGACCATGATCTCCTTGGAGGAAGGGCAGTATAAAAATCTGAAAAAATAAGCCAATAATCCCAACAACACAGCCAGGTAGGTTAGGTGGAGAAATTGCGGCTGGCCCAAGATCACCCCCTTTGGGCAACGAGCTGACTTTGGTGAGAGCTCTTGCCAGCCTGTTACCTTCAGGAGTTGTGGTTGTGCCCCAGCCCATCACACAGCAGGGCGTCCCCTCCGGGGCACAGGCGGTGGCCAAATCGATCGCGGCCACGTAGTCCGTGCGTTCAGCAGGGCTGCCCAGTTTAACCAGCATGATGTCGTGCAAGGCATTGAAGCAGCCCTGGGGAGTGTTGCCGATGCAAAAGGCTGCCTCGCTGGTCCTGAATTGCTCGCGCCCGGTCCTCGCTCCCGTATCGTGCTCTCCAAGCACGAGCTGGAGCCTTTTCCTACAGGAAAAACAGCAAAGACCGCAAAGCTCCCCCAAAGGAAGGACTGGTTTGGCAGGCTGACTACCAGCACATTAGCACTGGTGGGTAATTTTCCCAAGAGGATCACAGCTGGAGTCACAGTTCGGCCCATAAAGAGGAATTCATTTCCCACGTCAGGCTGTAACATTTGGCAGTAATCCCAAGAGTGCGTTCGAGCAGGGAAACGGACGTGCAGAATTGCTTATGCGTGGAATAGAACCTTTCTAGGGAAGTTCTTGTCACAGTGCAGGCAGGGCCAGCTTTAAGCCAATGTGACCAATGTCATCACATCGGGCCCCATGCTTTGGGGGGCCCCCTGCACCAGTGCAGTGAGCATATTGCTTGCTGCTGCAGTCAGGACCTCTTAGGATTGTATGCAGGTCAGTGAGGCCAGCAGAGCAGCTTGACCTTGGGCCCTCTCGGCTGCCCCAGCTTCTGAAGTGCCCAAAACGGGCCTCCTGGAAGCAACTGGCAGCGACGCCATCCTGTCACCACCAACTATTTCCAGGTGCTGCACTTTGGGTGTGGCACCACAAGTGCTCTTCTTGGTGAGTGGGGGGCCGTGTGGGGGGTGTGGGGGTGTGGGGGGGGCCCACAGGAATGCCCTGCATTGGGCCCCGCCACTCCTAAAGCCGGCCCTGACCCCAGGACTTTGCATTTCTATTAGGATCCTGTCATAGATCTGCCCTTGGAAAAATTGCATGTCTCACCTATGATAATGCAGCATTGTGGCTCTCTGTGTTCTATTCACATGCAGATAATGATTTGATCCAGTGTATGCTTTCAGATACTTTTTTCTCAGCCGAGCCCTGGTCATCCAAACTTGTTGAATTGGGGATTGATACTGAACTTATTGGCTCGGTATCCCAGGCTGAAGCCTTTAGATTCATTAAGGGGAAATTATTAGAACTGCATGACCAAAACTTATTGCAGAGGGCCAACACTCGTTGTTCGCCTCTTTTCTTTCAATTACGAACGATTAGTGGTCAAGTACCTCCTTATTTGTACATTTTGGATATCCCTATCAGACGTAGGGCTATGACATTGGCACGTTGCAATGTTTTACCCTCAGAAGTCTTGTGGGGTCGTTTCAAAGGTGTTCCTTACGCTGATAGGTTCTGCCCTTGCCAGCTGGGCAGTATTGAAACCCTAGAGCATCTGCTCTTCCATTGTCCATTACATTCAAAGAGTAGAGAGAAATATTTCCAACCTCTTATGACTAAGATGGGTGCGGTTAACAAAGAGGTGACCCTGAATCTTTTATTTGATTCTGAGGACCCAGCTGTGATTAACCTACTGGCTCTTTTTCTAGTGCATATCACTAAAATTAACAACCAGCGCTCAAATGGCCCCATTGTACAGGTGTTATAGCTGAATGGATTTAAAACACAGCTATTGGTAATTTTATCTTTATATTTATGTTGATGTTTGTTGTATGCCAACTAAAGGTTAAATAAATAAATAAATAAAATAATGCAGCATTGCTCCACGCTAAAGAGCTGCATTTATGCAGTTCCGCAGCAGAATCTGCACCAAAGGGCATGCACAAAAGCAGCTGAAGCCTGATTTCTGAAGATCCAAATAGGTTTCCCTTGGCCCCTTTCCCTCCCTTGCCTTTTGTAGCAGTGGGCAGCAGTTATCACCCAGCTCTCGTTGATCAATGTTCCAGCGCAGTAGGGCCCTGTTGAATCGTAGAGCATCACAAGGGAGGGATGTCTGTCCTCAGCGCATTCCTTCCCTCCAATGATCCGGTCTCCATGTACAGCCGCTGCAACACAAAGCAAGGTTGTTCATCACAGATCAGCACCGAAGTTTGGGTGGTGGAGCACCTGAAAAATCACAGCCATTATTTACGTATTCCTTTATGTAAAAAAATACAGTCCAAGCATTTGTGGGGCTATGCATTATATTAAAAAAAAACACCCCAATCATTACAAAGCATTAGCAAAAACCAAACCATTACAAAAACAAACTTTGTTGTGGTTGGGCGTTGGCAAATGCTGGTGTGCCACCCAAGACGTCATGGTGTCTCACCTTTGACGTGTGTGTCATAGGTTCGCCATCAGTGTCTGGGTCTTTCCATTAAGACACAAAAGGAGCTGAAAACGGTCTCAGGGGTTCACATGGCTATACACACTTACCTAGGAGTACATCCTACAGAGCTCATTGAGACGTACTTCTGAGTGGACCCACCTACGACGGCGCTCCTATTAGGAGATCTCAAAATGTCACTGATACGCACTTTTTGGAATAAAACCATTAAACACTTGGAGACACACAGCCGCTACTGGTCCACAATGATTTGGCAGAGTCAGGGTGCAATCCTAACCCACTTTCCAGCATTGCTCTAGCTGTGCCAATGGGGCATGTGCTCAGTGGTGTCATTCAAATGATTTAGGAACAGGAACTCACTTTTGATTGGCACTTGTCAGGAACCCGGAACCAGCCACGGAGCCCGTTAGGATCCAGAACGGTCCGTTCCCCCTGAATGACATCACTGCCTTCGCCCCCCTAGGAATCCAGAGTCGCTCCCTTTAACCCTCTGAGTGCCAGCCAACCAAGAAGAAAAGCTCTTTGCAGAGGAATTGGGAGGGGGGAGGAGGGAGAGTGAAGTGGGTAGAGTCAGCCCTAATTTTAACTAGTGGAACTGAGTTCCTCCGCGTTCCCCCTGCATGACATCACTGCATGTGCTGCATCCTGCAGTGGAGCAGTAGTCACGGAGGCCTCCTCAAGGTAAGGGAATGTTTGTTCCCTTACCCCAGAGCGGCATTGCCCTTGCCCTGGTGCTGGAAGGGTGGTTAGGATTGCACCCTAAGTCACAAGTGGAATTGGAGAGGAGGGGGGGAAAAAAACACCGTGACGCTCCATAACTTTCCATCGCAGGGTCAATCATCGCATCGCTTACAACCGCTTATCACAGTTCTTACCAAGAGGCAGCCACAGCAGTGGAAGGAGACACGGCCACTTGTTGAGCTCCATAATAGTAGCAGATCTGCCTGCTGGTATGTTCAAATGTGCTTTTATGAGCAGGGAGCAAAACAAGTGATAAACAGCACATGTTTGTCTCTCTCTCTCTCACACACACACACAAACTTCCTTTCAACACCTGGGCTCCTTTCTTTGGCTTCCATACAACAATCAGAGCTCAGGTGCCAAGAAGCTGCCAGGTTCCCACCGTTTCAAGCCTGGCAGTTGCATGGAGAAAATACGTGACTAGACCTTCATTTGAACAGAAACATCTGCAAGAGAGCAAGTTGGCAGCCTTGAGATGTGATTAATGCTGTTTATCAGGAATTGTCCTTGAATAATGTTTTGGAAGCTTCCTCCAGGAATTTCAGATTTCAGCAGCGGTGAAGGGGAGGACAAAGAGATCTCAGTTGGGAAAGGATGATTCATAGAGCGCAATCCTAACCTGGAGTGAGGCCGGCACAGTTAGGCCAGCCAAGTTTGGCCGGCAAAAGGGCCACCATAAAGCGCAGTTGGACCACTCTCGGAGTCAGGGAGTCACATCTGTGTGCCGACCTCTCTGACTCTGAGAGTGGTCCAAACATACTTTATGGTGTCCCTTGTGCCGGCCAAATTGGCCGGCCTAACTCCAGGTTAGGATTGAGCTCATCATCATAGTCTCCCAGACCAGGTCTTGGAAAATTTTCCTGACCAGATACGAATATTTATAATATGGCAGACAAGGTTTCAAATTGTAACAATTGTCAGCAATCAAGATGCAGTACCAAAAGATTTTGAAAAACATCTGAACGTCCTAGTGCAGTGTTTCTCAAACTGTACCCAGATCCCACCAGAATTACTTCTGATAAACCACATGGAGAGTCACAGACTGCGCAGTGCAAATCTACTGTGACAGCTCAGGAATATTGTGTTCAGTTCTGGTCGCCGCATCTCAAAAAGGACATAGTGGAGCTGGAAAAGGTGCAGAAGACAGCGACAAAAATGATTACGGGGCTGGGGCACTTCCCTTATGAAGAAAGACTGCAGCGTTTGGGGCTCTTCAGTCTAGAAAAAAGGCGCCTGAGGGGGGACATGACTGAGACATACAAAATTATGCACGGAAGGGATAGAGTCGATAAAGGGATGTTCTTTTCCCTCTCTCAAAACACCAGAACCAGGGGGGCATCCACTAAAACTGAGGGTTGGGAGAGTTAAGACAGATAAAAGGAAGTACTTTTTTACTCAGCGGGTAGTTAATCTGTGGAACTCTTTGCCACAGGAGGTGGTGATGGCATCTGGTCTTGATGCCTTTAAGAAGGGATTGGACGGATTTCTGGAGGAAAGGTCCATCGTGGGCTATAGGCCATGATGGATTGTGCAACCTCCTTGCAAAGGTGGTGGGCTACTTCAGAGTACCGGGTGCAAGGGAGTGGCCACAGGATGCAGGCATCTTGTTGTCTTGTGCCTCCCTGGGGCACCTGGTGGGCCGCTGTGAGATACAAGGAAGCTGGACTAGATGGGCCTTTGGCCTGATCCAGCAGGGCTCTTCTTATGTTCTTACTCAGAAGTAAGCCTCACTGATGTCCATAAGAGTTACTCCCAGGTAAGCGCATCTAGGATTGCAGCCTGAGGTATACAGAGTCCTCCAGGGTGAGCTTCCTCCTGATAATGGAGCACAGTCACTCTGGGGCTGGTGCAATAAACGTGACTTCTTGGCTCACCTCCTTGTGTTGTCTAATGAGGCTACATTGCCAGGCTCAATTCTGGTCCAGAGGAGAAGTACCCCGGAGGTGCTGTCCTTGGTGCTGATCTTGCTACTTTTCCCCCAGTGCTTTGACCAAAGGGGCAAAGACCCTCTCGACCCTGGAGAGAAGTTCTACAGAAAGTCCGTACAGGGATGGGAACCTCACTCCTGCTTATATTTCATCCCCTTGTGTTACGCTTAATTTGAGTTGGCTAGCATTAATGTCCAGGCCTGTTCTCTCTCCCAGCAGCTGCCTGGTCCAGCAACAGTGAGAATCTGGCTCCTTTTGGACACCTGTGCTTCATAAACCAAACAAAAAAGTCCAAGAAGTGAGCCAAGATCTCTCTCTCTCTCTCTCTCTCTCTCTCTCTCTCTCTCTCTCTCTCTCTC
>JAJKFI010000022.1:7969355-7997338 GCA_029204185.1 Lerista edwardsae
GTGTGTGTGTGTGTGTGTGTGTGTGTGTGTGTGTGTGTGTGTGTGTGTCACGTGCATGGATAGTGACTTTGGCTGCATCTGCTGACACTATACCACCATACCCACCTACTACATTTTTAGTAGGTTGATTCTGCTAATTGACAATTTGTAAATGGATAATTTACAAACGATTCTAATTTACAATTATCATCTTCATTTGGAATAAAACCATATAACACCGCTTTCTGCACTGCTAACTTTTGGAAAAAAAGCAACACACCAAAATCCGTGATAAAAATTAAATAGATAGATAGATTTCCTTCCATCTATATGAACAAGGAACGGGAGTGGTGGTGGCTGATCTTATGCATTAATAATACAAAGGGCCAATCGGCCATATAAGGAAACGACCGGTTGTAAAAGGGGGCGGAGCCAGAGCGCCCCGCTTGTCACTCCGCGGCGCGCGCCCGCCCCTTCCGGCGCCGCTCTAGCCCTGGCGCGTCGCTCGTTCCGCTTTCAACGAGGCCGGCCCCGCGGGTGAAAGTCACTTTGAGGAAGAAGCTGGTCGGTGCCGCCGTTCGCGGTGAGGAGGCGCCGCCACTTCGGGAGGGCGAGTCCGGGTTCAGGCTCAGGCCCCCGGCAGGGCCCCCCCCCCCGCAGTGGGCTCCGCGTCCCTTTTTCGGCGCGGCCCCTTTGAGACGCAGGGCTGAGCCCCCGAACTTGTCCGGGCTGCGGTGGGGGGGGGCAGCTCCAAGCGGGGTGGGCGGAGCTGATGGCCGGTGCTGGCGAAGGCACCGATCCCTGCGCGTGCTTACCCGGGAGGAAGCCCCGTGGGGGCTCCGGGGTGCTTACTCCCGAGTAGGCACGCCTGGGGCTGCGCTGCTGCAGAGCGCGCGGAGGCTCTGGGCTCCCCCCCGCCCCGCTCCCTCCACGTTTCTTTTTGCAGTGAGTTTTCACCGGGTGGAGCCTGGGCGAGCTGCTGCCCTCTTTCCCCATCTGCAATAGGGGCATAACAACATAGGCATGCCCTGATATCCCCTGATATTCCCCATCTGCAATAGGGGAATTATAGGCATGCCCTGATATCCCCTGGGGGTCTATTCTGACTCCCCCCCCCTCCATACCTAAAACCACCGATACCTGTTTGGGCTGCCGGGGCGAAGGCCATGATCCTTGTGTGTGCTTATCCAGGAGCAAGCCCCACGGGGACTTGGCGGTGCTTACTTATGGACTCTGGATTCACCCCAGCTTAGCTTTTCCCTCTGCTTTGAGTTTTCACCTGGTGGACCCTTGGCGAGCTGCTGCCCCCTTACCTAGCTACAGTATGGGCATCATAATAACCCCTGCTAACTGAGGAAGAGGCACTTTTTCACATGGTGTTCCTCTTAGATTTAGCAGGGTCAGCTGGTCTCCTCCTGCTCAAGATAACACAGCTGTCATTTCAAGCATGATTTTAACTCATTTAGCAGGGGCTTGGTCAGTAGGCTGACACCAAATTGTATTCAGAAACCTGAAAGGGATAGGCCCATAGCAGGGTAGAATAAGCTTCCTGTGCAAAGGGGTATGAGTTTGCTTCTGGAAAATCATGCCCAAGCCACAAAACTGATTTCCAAGTCCTGGTTTTGAGGCAGTCTTCCCACATTTTCAATATGGCTGCTCTAGGTGCTACGCAACCCACCTGAAATTGGCCCGCGACCCACCTAGAGGGTCCCTGTTCACAGTTTGAGAAACGGTGTGCTAAGGTCTTGTGAGTCGTGCTGCAGCTTCTGAGATTGGGTCTTTCTGCCACTCACTTGTTGAAATGCTCCTGATCACAAGGGCTTTTGGCTTTTGTGAGTTAGTGCTTTGAGATCCCTAACTGTTTTCACTTTGCTGACATTTTTCCCCGTGTGCTCCCAGAGTAGAGAAATGGCTGAAAGCATCAAGAGCAAGTTGGAGAACTACAAAACAGCCCCGTTTGACAGCAGGTTCCCCAACCAAAACCAAACACGTAACTGCTGGCAGAACTACCTTGGTGAGTCTTGTCAGTGTGTGGACCTTGGGGGGGGGGGTTGTGCTAGTTTTGTCTTCAGAGTCAGCAGTGCACTCTGTCTTGTCTTTGTTTTATAACAAGCCTTGAATTTCTAAGCCATTGAATTGTGATGTTATATAAGGTCCGTATTGCGGTAGCTGTTTAAAATGATCTGGCTGTAGGGCATTTTTAGAATCTGAAGAGGTCGTAGGTGGGTGCAATAGAAAAATGGCACTCATTTCACTTACAACAGCCGTTTCCAAACATAACACAGTCATGGTGGCAATACTGGATTTTGTGAGAATTGCACAATATCTTACGTGGCCAGGATGGCGGTGCCAGGAGATTCAGGAAGAAGAGGCCACTGGGGACATCCAGCGGCCACTCTGTGATGCCATTTGCGGCGGCGCCACACTGGGAACCACTGGCTTATAACATTTCTCCTGCTGGTCTGTGGGTAAAGGCAGGGGTAGTCCCAACCCCTTTATTCAGAGTAAAGGTAGGTAAAAACAAGTTTGGGCAACTGTGAACTTGAGATGGACAATGCCTAATGCTGCCACGTGTATTATAAGTAAACTAATTGATCTTTGGAATTAGGCAAGATCTTTGGAATTAAAAACAGGGTTCTCAACCTCCTAGGCTGTGTACTAATGAACCCCTCGTCTACTCCCTCCTATTCCCCTTCCCTTCTCTTTCTGCAGATTTCCATCGTTGCGAGAAAGCTATGGCGGCGAAAGGAGAAGATCCTTACGTTTGCCAGTGGTACAAAAGGGTGTACAAGTCCCTTTGCCCGAACTCTTGGGTAGGTAAATGGAGCTGCACTAAGGCACTTTGCGGGAGAGGGATGGCGTTGAATGGCAAAGATGGGACTGATCATGATTTGAGGGGTGATGCTTTTTGTGTACCTTTGCCATCTTTTGCTCCAGCATGAGACAAGATCCTGCAGGTCCAGGTTTCAGTGTTATGTGATATCCCAACTAGTCACTTTTCCACCTTCGGGGCTGCTTGTGTGTGAGTGTGCCAGAAAAATTCCCCTCTCCTCAAAATGGGGGAAAAAGATGCAAGTGCACCTACGTGGATATGCTAAATTTATTGTTGAGTGTTGTGTGTCTTTCCCTATGATTTGTACTGTCTTGACAGAAGTGCAAGGAAGTGTGTAGTAACAAAGGATTTCAATAGCATAAAAGAGTATCAATAAAAAAAAACCAGTAAGTAAGGAACGTCCTGATGGAAGCTGTGACGTTTGGACAGGTGTAACCATGCAGAGAACGGAAAGTCCTCTCCTGAACACTGGAACTTTCTGTAGGCCACTGCCTGTAGGCTACTTTTAAACACCAAATGTATGTCCTTGTGGCTATTGACACAAGGACTAGAAGTCTGACTCCACTTTCTGGAAGGAAAAAAAAAGGAAGTTCTCAGTTATCTTTCACATTTTTACACGCCCTTCTCCAAGGAGCTCAAAATGGTGTTCATGATTCTTCCCCCTCCTTTTGTCCTCACAACAACCATGCAAGGTCGGTGAGTGACTGGCCCAAGCATCTTGGCATAAATTGAGCAACCTTATATCTCAATCCTTGCCAGTAGGACTGATCAGAGACACCTGTTGGTTTCTTTCAGGTCACTGCCTGGGATGAGCGTATAGAAGAAGGGACCTTCCCAGGCAAGATCTGATTGTCTTGTGTCTGCCAATCGCTCGCCTTCTCAGGACACTGTTGTGCTGCTGAGTCCCCTCTGTGCGGTGACTCTGAAGGATTGTCTAAAGCATCTCATCTTTCTGGGTCTTGTCCACTTGAGCGTCCAGCATCATGCGGTAGTCAGAATCTTGGATGTTGCAAATTCTAATTAAATGGATAAAACCTGAGTCTCTGTCTGTCGTGTTGGGATCACCTAATGAGTTGTAAATCTGTGGGCCTATTGTTTGTTGGCATGCCTCAGTGGTTCTCAAACGTTATAGCACTGGGACCCACTTTTTAGAATGGCACTTGTATTGGGACCCACCAGAAGTGACCTAATTAACCTGTAGGTGATGTCATGGCTGGAAGTGACATCATCAAGCAGGAAGTGCCATCATTGTCATGTAATTAAATGAAATTTCTGGAGTGCAAACTGACATTCTTGAGAAGAATGTCACCTGAGAAGAAGCTGGTTACACCCATGAAGGATAACAGCTGGAGTTTGAAGGGTTCGGTATACATAGAACATCATTGTAAACCCTGGGTCTAGAAAGCCTGTCTATGTAAACTGCCTTGAGCGATAGCTTAAGAGTATATTTGTTTCGTCTTAAAGGCCCAAAGGAAGATCCTGTTGTTCAGCAGCAAGCTTTCAAGTTCCATAGGATTCTTCATCGAGCTGAATGGAAGGCAAAAGAAATGGGGGTGGAGAAAGAAAGTATGAGGACACAATATAGTTTGCTTACTGGCCTGCACTTTGTTTTTTATTAAAAATAGTGCTCAGGAGTCTTGACTCAGCCCCTGAAGGATATGAAATGGTTTCCGAATGCCTCCCAAATCTGCTTTGAATAAAGGATGCAAGTGAAAAATGGTTGATTTCCCCCCCCCCTCCCAGTTAGAAATATAAAGTTTAGAAGTGAACTCTGGTCCAACAGCTGTTGGCTACCCAAGATAAAGGATTTTGAATGGAGGAGGAGGTTGCTGTCACCTTACCAAGGGACCTTTGAGATGTGAAAATGCCTCTTGCTAGATATGCCCCCAACCATGGCTACAGTCTTATGCGGGCTTATGCCATTGAGCATAGGAAGACTTACTATGGAGTAAACCTGCACAAGGCTGCAGCTTCAATGCAGGTCATTGTCTCAGCCATTGCAATGCACGGCTCTTGGAGAGTGATGGGTGTGTGTGTGTGGAGGACAGCAGCTCCTCAATTAAAACCTGCCCAAGGTTGAAATCCTGCCTGGTTGCAGCAGAACAGCCCCTGCCATGGATGCAAGGGGGGAAAGCAATCAACCAACAGGTATTTATATACCGCTTTTCAACACAAAGTTCACAAAGCGGTTTACAGGCAAATAGTAATAATAAAGTTAAATGGTTAAGTTTAAACCATTTTACTTTTTGCATAAACTTTTTAAGTTTAAACTTTATTATTAAAGTTTAAAATGGAAATATGGGGCTGTCATTCCCTGCTTTTGTCACTTGGCTCCCCCAAACCCCGATTAGCTCAGATTTCCCATAGAAACTAGTGGAGGTAGGCGGAGCCTTTTCCCCGCTATGGCTGCTCCGCCCACCGCCGCGTTGCCAACGATCTTATTCGCGCCCAGGAAAGAGCCGCGCGCCAGGTGGGCGTGGCCAGGCTATCCGCCTCTGCGCTGGGACATAGAGGTAGAATGACTGGATTCCGCATCTCTGTCGAATTAATAGGAACCTAGTGAAGGCAGGGGGCGGGCTTAGCAGCCATGTTGGTTGACTCAAAACCTTATTCCAAGCATTTCAGATTGCTTTTCTCTACGGTTTAGGACTGAATAAAAATAAAAACTTACGAAAATAAAAACATGTGATCGTGTAGAAACATCATTGGTAACCTAATTATGATTTAATATGCAATTACAAGGTTTAATTCCGCATAATTATATTACTGAACATACCGGACGAAATGCTACTTGCTATCTATTTAAACTCGGATTGCACTGTTTTGACAGACTTATTTTTTGAAATCTACACAAGCAAAAATAAAACGGCCATGCCCCATAAAAAGAATGTCTGTTAATGTTCAGAATTTCATAAGTATTACAGCAGGAAAATTACATTAAAATCTCTTCCTGACACAAGTAGTTGTCAATATGAGAGGAATTTTTTACTTCTAGACTACGAAGAGTATTTTTGAAAACTTCTACACTCACCCCCCCCCCAAAAAAAAAAAAACCCAACAAATTCTGTTAATGTCCAGAAGTTCGAAAATATTACCGTAGAAAATGGAAGGCGGGAAAAAAAGTGTAAACGGGAAGGGGGAAAAACGGAGGGGGAAAATATTTTTTTTCTTACCTTCTACACCATTAACATAAAATGGGTGTCAGAAAATGGTGAATAAGACTGCTAGGAACAACAAGGAATTACACAGCTTCAAAAAAAAAAAGGCACTAACTGTTTCAATTAATGGTCGTTTTATTGAACCGATGTAATGAGAATACATGACTCTTTCCGTGGAAATTAAATCCCATTTTTCGTTCAGCGATTCGCACACCCGTATGCAGAACACGCAGGCATGCTTAAAGAGGTTGAAATTAACTTTTACACGCGTGCAGGGAGATTAGATTTTTATTCGTGAATTCGCGGCAATCCTCCTTCGCGGCGATGATCTGCGTCAGCCATATTTGTTTATCCGGAAGCTTCAAAAATGACGTCATGCGGACTCCAATCAATCTAATCTTTTTGCGCTGGGCGGTGTTGCAATGACGACGCGCGCCGGAAGTGTTGTGAGCGTCACCGGCGCGCGCCGGAAGTAGCTCCTCAGTCAGCGCTCAGCGGCCCTTTGGGCGGCTGCTGACTTGGACCGACGCGCTTGAACGATGGCGACTCCTGCTATGCCTCCACCGCCGCCGCCTCCGCCGGGCGGGCCTCCCATCCTGCCTGGTGGGGGTCCTGGGAAAGGACCGGCGGCGGTGGCAGCCGGGGGAGGCGCGAAGAGCGGGGAGGAGCGGCTGAAGGAGATGGAGGCCGAGATGGCGCTGTGAGCAAAGGGGCGGGGCTCTGAAGGGGGAGGGGCTTGGGACTAAAGCGGGGCGGGGCCTGCAGTTGGGTTTTGAGGTTTGAGTGAGCAGAAGGGGGGACCCCATGATAACTCCGCCCTTTGGAAGGCTGACTGAGTGGGTGTCAGCACTGCAACATAAGAACATAGGCAGAGCCCTGCTGGATCATCTAGTCTAGCTTCCTGTATCCCGCAGTGGCCCACCAGATGCCTCAGGGAGCACACAAGACACCTGTAACTTGTTGCCGCACACCTACCTTTATGAGGTGGCCAACTTGTAGCATCAGGTTGTATTTCCCATCATGGCTCGTAACCTGTGATAGATGTTTCCTCCATAAATCTGTCCAATCCCCTTTTAAAGCATCTGGGCCAAGTGCCCTTCATGTGCTGTGGCAGGGAGTTCCACAAACTTACTGTGGAAAGAAACATTTTCTTTTATCTGTTCTAACTCTCCCAACATTCAGTTTGAATGGATATCCCCTGGTTCTGGTGTTGTGTGTGAAGGAAAAGACTCGATCGTCTGCACTGTGCTCCTTTGTAGTATGGTGTGGAGCCTGTGAACCTGAGCTGGGTTCAAATGCTGCCTTAGTGCATGGGTAAACTGAAAGTGACTTAAAAGCAAACAGACTAAGTGGCCTTAAAGTGAGCGGTTCTCCTCTCCTGGCTTCGGCCCCAACATGGGACTGGCAATGTGGTCATGATTTAGTCTGCAACACCTGTACAGCACTTGGACAGCAGCACAGTTGTGGTCACTGACAGCAGTTAACAGACATTTAACAGTATTTAAGACCAAAAGGTACAGAGGAAAGTCAAGAATTATCGCTGTTGACACAGGTGCTCAGGACAGAGGCAGATCTACAGGGAGGGCAAAGCTCTAAGTGTTGCAAGAAGCCTTACCCTGTCATGTAAATCCCTTCTCTCCCTTGCTGCGGTAGCCAGTAAGCAACACCAAGATGTTGCTTTTCCCTGTGAGGATTGGCTAAAACGGTGCAGGAGAGGAGTGATTTCCACTGCGAAGTAAGGCTTCTTGCCAAACTTAGAGCTTTGCCCTCCCTTAGATCTGCCTCTGGCTCAGGATCATGTATGCGAAGCATTTCATTGTTCAGAAGTACACAATACAGCTGTGACGTCTTCTTATTTCGCAGATTTGAGCAGGAGGTGTTGGGCGCCCCTGTCTCCTTGCCTCCTGTCGCCCCTGTGGTGGAAGCTGTTCCAGTTGCCTTGGCAGTGCCTGCTGTGGCCCCTGTCATCCGGCCCATCATTGCCACCAACACTTACCAACAGGTGAGGAGTCTCTCTGAAATATGTTGCTTGAAATCTGGAGCACCTGCTGGACAGTGTTAACCTGCTTGTAGTCCGATACCAGTGAGGGAATCTTTGTTGTGGGTTTAGTGATTTTTCAACCCTTTTTCTCTCTTGGCACCTTATTTGGGGGCACAGTGTGCTCCAGCATTGGGGTGAACTTTCAATTTCCTTTGCTCTCCAGGTTCAGCAGAGTCTGGAAGCCCGAGCAGCAGCAGCAGCGACTGTGGTTGCCCCAATTGTCGCTCCTCCAGTACCATTTGTGGGCCCAGGTACGGACCATGTTATGTAACCTGGTCATTAAATCGTTGCTAAGCGGTATGGTTGCGTTTTTCTCCACACCTGTACCCAGCGGTTTCACGAACAGAATGCATAGTTTATCCTGATTATTGTAGGAATAGGCTCCAAATATCAGCATGCCTTTTAGTTTTGTAATCCATGGGGTTTTCTTGGCAAGAGTACTGGAGTGGGTTGCCATTTCCTTCTCCAGGAAGGCTACGAAAGGCAGAGCGCCGAAGAATAGATGCTTTTGAATTATGGTGTTGGAGAAGACTCTTGAGAGTCCCCTGGACTGCAAGGAGATCCAATCGGTCAGTCCTCCAGGAAGTCAAGCCTGATTGCTCCCTGGAAGGACAAGTACAGAAACTGAAGCTCAAATACTGTGGCCACCTCCTGAGAAGAGAGGACTCCTTAGAAAAGGCCCTCATGCTGGGAAAGATGGAAGGCCAAAGGAGAAGGGGGTGGCAGAGGAGGAGATGGTTAGATAGTGTCACCGAAGCAGTGAACATGAAATTGGGCGAACTCCGGAAGCTGGTGGAGCACAGGGAGGCCTGGCGTGCTGTGGTCCAGGGGGTCGCGGAGAGTCGGACATGACTTAGCGACTGAACAACATCAGCATGCCATTTGGTTTCTAGTGCCAGAAGTTATATTTAGGGAGAAAAAAAAATCCACGCTCATCTGTGTTTGCATTTTTCATTCAGCCCGTGTGGTATGGTGGTGAAAGAGATTTTATGTCTTTTCTCCCTCCAGCTGTCCCCCCACAACGACCCCCCATCCTCCGACCGACCTTTGTGCCTCACGTGCTGCAGAGATCGGGTAAGCTTGTTTTGCCTCCCCTCTACTGCGAGGACTCAGCGTGGCACTCTGATTTTACTCCACACCAGGAGGGTGGCAGTCTTTGCCTTCGACCTCCTTGCTGGCAACAGGAGCACCCCGGAGGCAACGGTGTACGGAGTGAGGTGGATTCAGGTTGCTCCAGACCTTCTTGCCTCTGGGATGCTCCCGTTGCGAGATGGGCTTGTGGGAGGACCAGGCAACCTTTCCAGTTCTCTTACCAGTTCCAGATAAGTGCGAATCCCAGACTTTGAAGAACTGCCTCCAAGATTCAGCCATTCACCTGCCTAGCTCAATATAGCAAAACCATCTTTTCAGATGCTACCATTGAACTGTTCATAGCTGGATAAAGCAGTCCTTTTAAGTGCCATTCTCTTTTTCAGGTGGTCCCCGTCCCATGCCGATGCGCCCTCCTCATCACCAGCCCATGGTGGGGCCCCCCATGCCAGGTCCCCAGGGTCCCCCGATGCTCATGGGCCCTCCAATGCAGAGAGCCCCCGGCCCCCCTCTAGGAGGCATAGGGCCCATGAGACCTGGTCCTCCGGTGAGTACATGCCTTGAGAGAACAAGCTGGTCCGAGCAGGGCAGGGTGGCTTCAGGTGACAACCTAGCTTGGTTGTCTGAGGGTGGGCGTGCCCCTGTTGTAGCCCCTGTGCTAGAGCCAGGTGCAAGAACCCTCGGTTTGTGCACATTGCTCGCCATTCCACGCTGCTCCTCCGTACCTTGGGCAGTGCAGGCTGTGCCACGGCAGTGTTAGAGGCCTTCTCCTTGATCTTCTATCTGCTTTTTTGGCTAGGTTGGTCCAGGGCATCCTGTTGGCCCCTTGGCTCCTCTGGTGCCCGTTCCTCGGCCCGTAGTGGTCCCTCCAAAGGTGAACCCTACAGTCATCCAGGCAGCCCCCACGGTGTATTCTGCCCCACCGGTAAAGAAGCAAGAGGTGAGTGAGTGTGCTGAAACCCCAGTCTAGGGTGGGGTTGGGGGGATGAGACACGTCCAGCTGTTTAACTTGTATCCGGGAAATCCTTTGTTCCCCCTTGGGCCACGGAATTGCATGCCGGGGGGGGGAATTGCATGTTCTTTCCCCCAGGGCATGCAGTTCAGTGGTGTTGAATTGCTTCGCTGAATTTCCGGTAGCAGGCAGTTCCATGGGCAGCATACCCAGGAATCTCTTCCACTGATTGCCATGCCTGGAAGCGTCACAACTCTCCCCCTTTTTCCGCAGGAGGAACATCGAGAGCCTCCGCCGCCCGTGATTGAGGAGAAGGAGCCGGTTGGACTGGAGGAGCCGGTGATTGGGCCCAGCATGCCAGAGGTGGAGCCTGTACCCCTGGTGGACATCAGGGGGCTTTCTTCGCTCCGCGGGCACGAAATGCCACCTGCCCGAGGGAAGCGGCCCCGGGGCGGTGATGCTGGATTTGTCCCTGTCGAGGTAATGAGCACCAGGGTTACTTCCAGCTAGAGGCAGGGAAGGGAGCAATTTGATGTCCAGCTTGGACCGGGGATCTTCTGTGTGCAAACCTGGTGCTCTACCACTATGCGGCTGGCGGTCTTTAGATACATTGAAAGAGGTCTAATCCCCGACCTAGTATTTCCTAAGCTGGGGAGACCACTGTTTCCGATGGCGACGAATTCCATAAGTTACGGGTGCCTATTGGAGGGTGAACAAGAGTCGGGTTTTTATCACGGTTGCCCACGCCGAGTTTGCCAAACAGGGAGATTTCAGTCTGAATGAAGTCCTCGGTGTGGTCTGTCAACGGCTCCTATACTGTCTGCTTTCCCTTAGCCCGTGGTGGAGAACACCCCCGAGGACAAGAAGAAAACGAAGCAGGAGAAGCTGAAACGCTGCATTCGCACGGCTGCCGGGACATGCTGGGAAGACCCCAGCCTCCTTGAATGGGATCCTGGTGAGGGGGAGGGAGAGATCTCGCGGGGGGAGGGGGGGAGGTATTGGTGGGAGTCCCCTTGCAGCAGATCGTTGAGGTGATTCCGTCGGCCCTGATGGGAATCGAAGGCATAGATATGACTGGGGCTGTAAAAGTCCCATACTGTCAAGCGTCGACTTTCTTTTTGGTCATTTTTAGTGCATTAAAAACCTACTTGGCCATTGGCAGTCAGGCTCAGTCAGTTTGCTTGTGAGCACACGCTTTGAAGACTATCCTTTCTCCCTCGTGGTCTATATTTTTTTATTTTATTCATTTTTCACATTTTTATACCACCCTTCCTCCAGGGAGCTCAGGATGGTGCGCACGGTTCTTGCCCTCCTTTTGTCCTCACAACAGCCCTGCAAGGTAGGTGAGGCTGGGAGAGTGTAACTGCCCAAGGTAACTCGGGAAGCTGCATGGCTGAGTGGGGGTTTGAACCGCGTCCAAGTGCGACACCAGAACCACTAAACCATCCTGGCTCTCACCATTGTGCCAGCCCAAGGGATCCAAGAAGTCCCAGCTCCTCCCCCTCTCATGTCTTGTGCTCTTTTCCCCTCCCTTTCTCCCAGATGACTTCCGGATCTTCTGCGGCGACCTGGGCAATGAGGTCAACGACGACATCCTTGCGCGTGCCTTCAGCCGCTACCCCTCCTTCCTGAAGGCCAAGGTCATCCGTGACAAGCGCACTGGCAAGACAAAGGGCTACGGCTTTGTCAGCTTCAAGGATCCCAACGACTACGTCCGCGCCATGCGGGAGATGAACGGTGAGGCCCAGCACCTTCCCACGAACTGGGTTATGGGGTTGGACTCTTAGCATCTCAAGGTTTTAGGGTTACCTGCTCGGGCTGTCTCCAGATTCTGTGTGACACCTTTTTTCGAGTGGGTCCTCCATAAGGACTAGACACTTGCAACGGATTTCATAAATTAAGTAGGCACAGCGGCTTGTGCGTGCTCAGTGGGGTAATCGTGTACATCTTTCAACAGCAGACCCCCCATCATGCCACATTGCAAACTGCGTCTGCCAGTGCTGTAATTCCTGTTCGGGTTGAATATTCTGATCGGCACCACCCCAGGTTCCATTGTATGTGGGGCTTGCAAATGTATAAGATTACCTGCAGCCCTGAACTGAGGCGCACTTTCAAGCACAAAGGCTGTCCTAGAAATTCCTGGGACAGCTTCCTCCATTCGGGTGAATTTGTGATGACTGTGAGAGCCCAGCTCACACATTGCTGACATCCATGTGATAGCATGACTTTAAAGGAGGGGGGGTCACCGTAAACATGGACAAAAATCTGCTGTGTGAACTGGCTTTGGGTCACTGATAACTTACTCTCAGCTGCAAGAACCATGGGTCTTTGGGAACCCGTGGTTCTAACTGCCCAACTGCGGAGTTTGTTCCGCCTGGGCGGTGGTAGGAGAATGGGCTCTGCTTGGCTTCAGAGGCTCTGTTGGGGCTGCCTTACTGAACCTTCCTCCCCATCTCTCCCCCCATGTGACAGGCAAGTACGTCGGCAGCCGGCCCATCAAGCTGCGCAAAAGCATGTGGAAGGACCGCAACATTGACATCGTGCGCAAGAAACACAAGGAAAAGAAGAAATTGGGGCTGAGGTAGCCCAGCGGCTGTGACCCTTGTTCACCCGCTGGCTCTATACTATGAAGCAAGGAAGCTTCCAGCGTCTCCAGGCAGGGGCAATCCTGCCCTCTGGTGGGGGAGATGCAGATCACATGAATATCCAGACCTTGGCTGCTCTCTAGCCCTCCCCCCACCCGATGCCCATTCAAGCAGAGGCCTCCTATCAAGGGATGATGTGGGTTGGCAGAGATGCTACCATCCCAATTCAGGATCTCTACAGACTTAGCGGCTTAGTTGGACTTGCTCCTAAGGAGGCCACAACCTGCAGTGCCTGCTGGGGGTATGAAGAGGTTTGTGTGTACCAGCGGCTTCCATGGAGCAAAACCATTCTAAACCAATAAACTTGTGTTTGTTTTTTTCTTACTGCTTCCACTCAGTCGGTTTATTTTCTGCGCGTTTGCGCCGGGGAGTCAGCTCTGCTTTTTTGATGCAATTCAGAATGTTAGTTTAAAAGGAGCTCCCCTAGATAACAAGGATGTCTTTTACAAAATCAAAGCAAGAAAACCCTACTGTTCTTGACACATTATCTTGGTGAATGTTTATACTATGTTCTTCATGCGGGGGTCAAGTCAGATGGCTTGGACGATGGGGGTGTATTCATGTTCTGAAACAAGTTCTCAAGCTGTGGCAGTGATGTCATGCAGGGGGAACGCGGGGGAACTCAGTTCCACTAGTTAAAATTAGGGCTGACTCCGCCCACTTCACTCTCCCTCCTCCCCCTCCCAGTTCCTCTGCAGAGAGCTTTTCTTCTTGGTTGGCCGGCACTCAGAAGGTTAAAGGGAGCGACTCTGGATTCCTAGGGGGGCAAAGGCCGTGATGTCATTCAGGGGAAACGGACCAGAACGGGCGTTCCGGATCCTAACGAGGTGCCCTGGGTTCTGGGTTCCCAACAAGTGCCAATCAAAAGTGAGTTCCTGTTCCTAAATCATTTGAATGACACCACTGAGCTGTGGGTCTGGACCCACCAGTGGGTAGTGAGCCTGGAGGTAACTGGGCCTTCTAGTTACTTCCCTTAGATTGCCAGGCCTTCCTGTTTCTCTGCCTCTCAATGAAACAGTGTACCTCTCGGGCTCGGTTCTTCTCAGGAAGAGAGGCGCTTTGGGATGAGAGCAGAACAAAGCCGCAGGCAGGAAATTCCTCCTCTCTCCTGCGGTGCGCCTGTTCTGCCTGCCTCCTTCGCAGCCTTCATTGTTGGTTTCTCCCCCTGACGAGTGTGCGAGGCCGGGCCATCGGCATTGTTCTGGGGCTGGGCAAACAGGAAAGGTAGGCTTGATGTCGGGACAAGAGCAGGAAGCAGATGGGAGAAACACAGGAAGGCTTGAGCTTTGCCTCTAGCAGGGGACGAGGCTGAAGGGTCAGACACCAGCTGCTGAGCTGGGCAAGGCTCTTATGTTTTTTTTAGCAAAAGGAGCCCAAGAAAGCAGGGAAAGAGGCTGAGCCCAGCTGCCTGGGAGCAAAACCTTCCCTTTTGCCTACATACGGTATTTTATTTTATTTTTTGTTCTTTTAGCCTTGTGTCTCCAAGCCTGTTCCCTTCTTCCTTTGCTTGGATGGGTTACTGCCTGATCTCCTTGAGGATAGATGCAGAACGTGCTTAGCACTCTGTTTCCCAAACTGTGAGCCCGGGAACTCCCCCCCCGCCCCCCCCCAAATCAGGTGTGTCCCGAAACTGACAAGCTAACAGCCGACAAGGAAAATGTATTGAGCCCTATGGAAAGTGGAACCGAGCCGCACAGGCTCATTTACTCGTGAGGAGGCAAGTGTGCCTCAGACCATTTTGAAGGGCAGGCTGAGAGGAAGGCCAAGCCACCAGAGTGGTCCCGATCCGATGAAAGCAGCCCCCCCCCCCAACACACTCAAGAAGGAAGCGTCGTCCCCCCTAAGCTGCCAGGGAAAAATGTACTGCTATTGTGAAACTAAGTGGCAGGTGTGTGTTTCCTTGTGAGTAGGCAAACGTGCTACCCACAACTTGACAAAGGGGAATGCAAGGCCTACCAGAATCCTTCAAGCGTGTGGTCTTGCATCTTACATTTTATTGCAAGGCTGCATCTGTTTTATAGACAGATGCTTACCTTTTCACTTTATAAAACAATCTACAAAACACAGGAAGGACAAGATGCAAAAGGGGGAGGGGCAAAAGCAACGTTGAGGATGTCACCCCTGCTAGCCAATAGGTCCTGATCACAGTTGCTTTTCCCCCTCCCAACTATCCCTCCCCCCATTTGCTTTACGACAAGAAATGCTTGTGCTGTATTTCAAGGAGGCAAAGGCTGTTTTGGAACCTCCCTCTGCCTCTGGCAGACAATACATCTGGCTTTGGGCCAAGCGTTCAAACACACAGTGAAATCCGATGTTATGAGAAAAAGGGAGCTGCTGCCATCAGCTGCGTCCCCTTGTGCCCACCCCCTCCTCTAATTCAACACAATATACATCAGGTCAGAGCTCTGAAGGTGTAATGCAAAAGAGCACCAGCGGACGACAGGTATGCAGCTAAAAACAGCCGAATTAAAAAAGAGAAGATGGTGGAAATGCGTCAATAAAAGCAGAAGGAACATTAAAAGACTTGGGGTAACTACAAGGGCATTTCACTGGCGCTGAAAGGGTGCAAAGCTTTGGGCCAGGGCTAGCCTGTCTGTGCGGCTAAAGCCCTAATATAATACTTCTCTCTTTCTGAATCAGGAACAGGAAGTGTGGAGGGCGTAAGAGAGGAGCCCCTCTAGCCCACACTCCTCTACTCCACCTCTTTATCTTCCTTTTTGAAATTGAGAAGGTGGAAGAGCTGGCAAGCAACCAGCCCTAGACATGCCTCGCTGCCAAACTAAGCCACGCTGTGACCCTCTTCCTAGCCTTTGAAAAGCCCGGGCTAAAAGGGACCACCTATGGGAAGAGGCCAGTGTTCTTTGTATCCCCTCCATCCATTCAGGTTTGGCTGAACCCACAACCAGAGCAAAAAAGGGCAGAGTTAAGGAGCAAATAGCAGCACCAGCCCTCTCCTCACTTCATATGCTGTACAATCTCTGCAAATTTCAGACCCCGGCTTTCCCCCCTTTCCCTCCCCCTTGGCAAATAGCAGCTTTGGGGGGGTTATTTTTGCAAGGGCCCCAATGCAATGCAAGGGGGAAAAGGGTTAAAACCCTCTCTCCCTTTGCCAGGGTTCCGAAAGGGGAGCACCTCCTCTCCCGCTTTGGCTACTATTAAAAAAAAATATGTATATATCCCAACATACACACACGTGGGAAGATGTGTTGAAAGTCACATTGTGTTTGGCCCTCGAAATCCGGCAGTGAACGCAAAGAGCAGAAGGAGGGAAGGACGCCCCCTAGTGGCAGGGGGCTTCCACTGCCCCCTTTCTTCCTGGTGAACTTCACATGGGCCGGAACGCTGGCGGGATGAGAATCCTGGACAGGTAGAAGTTCAGGCAGCGGTACGACCTCCACGCCAATGGGGGCTAGTAGAAAGAGCTCAGGTGGCTCCCGGATTGCCGTGGCACGGCAGGGCTCTGGTACAGATTTCCGCCGGCACCGGAATTCCAGTAGGGGGAGGGTGCCCCGAAGAAGCTGGCGGAGGAGGCGGGCATCTGGGCGGCATGGCCGAGGCTGAAGCCCACCTTCTGCTGGTGGTAGGGGGGCAGGTACGGCAGTTCGGTGGCGTGGTACTTGTACAGGGCCGGCTCCCCCGGCTGCCCCTGCTGGGCCTGGTTGATGCCCTGGAAGTCGAACTTGTAGGCGTAGCGCTTGCCGTGCACCTTGGTCATGATGCTCTTGTCGTAGTAGTAGCGCAAGGCCCGGCTCAGCTTGTCGTAGTTCATGTTGGGCTTGCTCTTGCGCTCGCCCCAGCGCCGCGCCACCTCGTCCGGGTCCGTCATCTTGAACTCGCCGTTCGTGCCCTCCCAGGTGATGCAGCTGGCGTTGCTGCTGTCCGACAGCAGCTCCAGGAGGAACTGCCAGAGCTGGATCTGCCCGCTGCCTGCCGGGGAGACAAGGGGGGCGGGGTTAGCAGCGAGGGACGGTCGCGCCAGGCTGGATTGCTCCGAGCTGGAATCTAAGATCCTGCCAGAACTGGAATCAGGTTACTGGGGGAGTGGTGGCAGCACAGATCTCCCATACCATTACGACGCTTTTCTATCCATTCCCCACAGTGATGTCATGCAGGGGGAATGCGGGGGAACTCAGTTCCACTTGTTAAAATTAGGGCTGACTCCGCCCACTTCACTCCGCGGTGCTTCCCCCCTCCCCCCCTCCTGATTCCTCTGCAAAGAGCTTTTCTTCTTGGTTGGCCGGCACTCAGAGGGTTAAAAGGAGCGACTCTGGATTCCTAGAGGGGCAAAGGGGTCTACCCATAGGAACCAGTCTACCCATAGGAACCAGCCGCGGGTAGATCTGGGCTCCGCCAACCTCCGGCTTATGATGTCACTTCCGGTGGGCGGGTCCTGACACGTGTCAATCAAAAGTGAGTTCCTGTTCTTAAATCATTTAGATGCCACCACTGATTCCCCACCTCCCCTATCTCTCCCTCTGCCGCAGTTTCCCCTCTAGTGGAGGTTTTCAACCTCTTTCATGCCATGACCCCCAATAAATAATTTGGGTGGAGACCCACCATCAAACCTGCCCCCCCTTCTGGACTCTATCTACGCACCTCCATGCACAACCCACTCCCTGGCCTCACACACACACACACCCTCCAGCACGGTTCACTATAACCAAATATTCTTATCAGAGCACCAAACAACAAAGTGACCACGGAGCTTGGCACTCGTGAAAGCTACATCAGCCCGATTGCTAAGAACCTGAGCAGGAACTGGGGCATCAAGGATCCTGATGGGGTTCGCCAAATGCTTCCCCCTTGACCTGGTGGGGCTCTAGCCCAGTGGTCTTCCACCATTTTCCTTCCCGTCAGTGGCTGTGACCCCATCGCCGAGGCTTTGCGACCCCCACTGGGGTGTGACCCCAAGGTTGAAGAACACGGCCCTAAAGCAAGCGGTTTAGCTCGCTGCACCCTTTCTGGGGAGCAAGTCCCAATGAACTAGAGGGCGTAAAGTGGCATTGGATTGGGTTCGGGGTTGGCTCATTTGCGAGGTCAGCTAAGCCGGCCGCCTCAGGTAACAGATTGGGTATAGGTGCCCACCTCCATCTGCCGGCTGCTCCTTCTCCTCTTCCCTCCCCACTTCCTGGATTGGAAAAGGAAGTGGCAACGGAAGTGTGGAGGAGAGGAAAGGGTTGGGTTCCGATGTTCTCACCCAGTATTCCCCCATCGCTTCCTTTCCCAGTCCAGGGCCTAGGAGCTGGTGCAAGTAAGGGGAGCAGCAGTTGCCACCGGCAGGCCTTGGGCTGGTCATTCAGAAATCAGCTGGAGCAATTGGCTCTGTTAGGCGGCCTCTTCTGCAGCCTATTTTTTTACTTCCCCCCTCCCATAAATAGGACATGCCGTGCAGAGCTGCACCAGGTGATGCTCCTCCATCACTGCAGCTGCACGCCAGGAAGAAGGAGCCGTCACCTAACCCGTGTTCTACCCCTCCCCAAATATCCCACCCAAGGTAAGAGCTGTTCGGACCCACCTGGGTTGGCTAAGCGGCTGCTAGTGGGTCCCAAGACCTGGTATGGATCTGGTGGGAATAAGAAGTGAATCAGAGAGGGGCTCGGGTTAGAGGCGTGAGAAGACCCCTGAGGACTCAGGGCCAGCAACCAGACCCAGGTGAAAGGGAAGAACATAAGAGCATCAGAAGAGCCCCAATGCTGGATCAGGCCAAAGACCCAGCTAGTCCAGCTTCCTGCATCTCACAGCGGCCCACCAGATGCCTCAGGGAGCTCACGAGACAACCAGATGCCTGCCTCCCGTCGCCACTCCCCTGCATCTGGCAAGACTTTATGGGAACCTACCTGGAGCAATACGTGTTGAATCAGGAGTCCGGCTCACGCTTTGTATCTGCGTCGGGGAAACTATGGGGGGGAAAGCATAAACGCTGAAGCATTTGAACCACGGGGAGAAAATCTGGTAAAGTGGTAGAGCCCAACCCCAAATGGCCTGAGAATACAGTTAAACGGAGGAGACACAAGATAATTTTCTGGGAAACGAGTGACTCTGGAATCCTGGGAATGTTAAGAGTTGGAAGGTCCCCCAGAGATAATCTTGACCAACCCACAGCTAAGGCAAGGAGCTGCTACAGCCCCCTAACTTTCATCTAATCGCCTAGTCCCAAGATTCTTTGGGGGGGGGCAAGGTGACAGTTAATGGGTAGAACCCCAATGGAAAGCCAGCGGCCCCCCACATCGTATGAGTCTCAGAAACGCAGCATTCCTTGTTCCTGATCATCTCCTGCTGCCAACCTGGGGGTGCACATGACAAACAGGTCTTTCCCCCATCCCCAGCGCCCCTTCCGGGCAGCAAGCAGTACCTTTGGGGGTCGCGTTGACTGGGCCACTGCCCCAACTGGTCCGCCGAATCTCTTCGTATGTTGGCTCTGCACAAAAAAAGAGAGAGACGGTTCCTGATTTTTAGGCAGGGGGCCCGTTTCAGAATTTGGGGTGGGGCAAATGTCACGGTGAGGCATGAGCATTGGAAAATGGGTGGGGGGGCGTCTCTCCTAATGGTTAAGGGCACAATCCTAACCTGGAGTGAGGCCTGCACAGTTAGGCCAGCAAAGTTTGGCCGGCACAAGGGCCACTGTAAAGCGTGTTTGGACCACTCTCGGAGTCAGGGAGGATGGCGCACGTCTGTCTGCTGGCCTCTCTGACTCTGAGAGTGGTCCAAACATACTTCACAGTGTCCCTTGTGCCAGCCAAACCTTGCTTTATTTACCTCATATTTACCTCAGAATTTTACCTCAGAATGCCAGATACCAGGGAGTGGCGTTTGGACCACTCTCGGAGTCAGGGAGGATGGCGCACGTCTGGTGATAGCCTCTCTGACTCAGAGAGTGGTCCAAACACACTTGACAGTGTCCCTTGTACCAGCCAAACTTTGCTTTATTTACCTCATATTTACCTCAGAATTTTACCTCAGAATGCCAGATACAAGGGAGTGGCGTTTGGACCACTCTCGGAGTCAGGGAGGATGGTGGTCTGTTTCTCTTGCCCTGGACCTTACCGTCTTCTCTTCATTACGGACAACGGCTTTGGGCCGTGAACTCACCTGCTTTGACCTGGACTCTCGGCGGAGGTGGAGGGGGCTGCTGGGTAATTACTGGTGCCGATGAATAGCTAAAAGTGGGGCTGCCTGTGGGGAGGAAAACAGGAGAGAGGAGTGAGCGAGAGGAGAGACCAAGATGGTGACTGGTCAGCACAAAGGGTGCAATCCTAACCGACTTTCCAACACGGGCAGAGCGGTGCCAAAGGGCCATGTGCTGCATCCTGCAGTTGGGGGGCAGTCACGGAGGCCTCCTCAAGGTTAGGGAAGATTTGTTCCCTTACTTTGGGCTGCATTGCCCTTATCCTGGTGCTGGAAAGTTGGTTAGGATTGTGCCCGAAGTTAGCGTTGCCTGCAGGCTCAATGTGGAGAGGAAATTTATGGCGTCATAGCAGCTTGTACCCCCCCCCCCAAAAGGCAGATTTTTTAATTGGTTGATTGGGTGGCGCCAATGGGAGGAGCCAGGCAAGAGCTCCTCCCATTAGTGGATCCAAGGCAGAAATTACAGGAATCTGGCTGTCTTCCACCCCCACGGCGGTCCCGGCTGTGGCCTTACTTTGGCGCAGGTACGAAAGGTGAGAGAGCAACACGTCGGCATTGTAGGGTGTGGTGAGCCTCAGGAAGCCTTCCTTGCCCAGTTTGCAGAGCTCCTTGCCGTCCACGTGCTGGAAGAGGCCCGTCTCCACGTCCACCAGGCCGTACTCCTTCACTGCCCAGTCCAGCCACTGACGGACGTGCTCGTGCGTCCACACGTTGGGGTCTGCCGGAGAGAAGGAGAGAGGGGTATGACGGCGCTGAACCCAGACTGCCCAAAGGCCAACCTACAGGAAGCTACAGCTGGCTGGTCTTAATATCAAGGGGTTGATTGGCAGGGCCGGCCCATCCATAGGCCAGCTGAGCTAGTCGCTTCAGGTTGCGGAAGGCATCAACTTCTGTAGCCCCAACCGCTCCTCTGGCCCACTGGATTTGGAAAAGCCGAAGATTTGGATTTGGAAGCGCAGAAGTATGGGGGAGAGCAGTGGCTCCGGTTTTGGCTCCGATTTTGGGAAAGGGTAAGAGCCGAGCCCGTCACAGTGCTACAGCTTGGGATCATCCAATGACATTGACTGGCGAGAGATTGAGGACTGACAGGGGAAAGGCTGCATCGTGATGAGGCTCCATTGTTAACCTGCGGAACTCTCAGTCACAGGATGTGGTGATGGCCACTCGCTTAAAGTGGCTTAAAAAGGGGGTTAGATGAAGCCATAGAGGATAAGTTTATCTGTGGCTGTTAGCCATGACGGCTTAGTGGAACCCTCTAAATACCTCCCGGTAGGGAGGCGAAGGGGCTGTTGCCTTCATCTCATGTCCTAGTTACTATACTATATTATAGGAAAAAGCATGCCAGACTTTTTTTTTTGGGGGGGGGGGGCTTTGCTTTGATCCAGCCTGGTTCATTACACTCATCACACTGACCTGCTGGGACAATGACCCTCTTCTCTTCACTGGGTGGGTTGAGTGGGGGGCTGTTCCGCTGGTTGTTGTACCCACCGGGGTAGGATACCTGGGAGGGATCGATAGCGCCTCCACTTTTGGTTCTCCGAGTCACACTACAGTCCACGGGCGATTGCCTGCCGGGGAAGAAGCGGAGAGGGTTTTTGACGGACTCAGCAGACGGCCACTTCCCCTGTTTTCCTGCCTGCTCATTTCAATGGGGCTCATGCTGCAGAACTGGGCTGGGCTGGGTCTCGCAGCCGCCAGCATTTATGACCTTAAGCTTGGCTTACAGTGAGGCTCACTGGGGCAGAGGTTGGGAAGCCCTGAACTGCACTGACCCCTTCCCAACAGGGCCTACTAGGCTTGCTGCAAGGAGACCCAATAGAAGCTGCTCGGCCGGGGGGGGAAGCGGGTCATTTCCTGTGGGTTTGCATGTGGCCACAGCTTCAGCGAATGATAGCGCTTGCTATCGCGCTGCGGCAGGGTGAGGCTGCAGAGCAGACTTGCCAGAGGCAGCAGGGAGAAAACACTACCCTGCCTCTGTGCCAAGGAGCATCGTGCAGACCAGGGGCGTAGCTAAAGAAGTGCAGGGGGTGCAATTGCACCGGGCAACCACCTTGAGGGGGGCAACAACAAGCTGAGCTCGACACTAGTGGCCAAAACGGTGAAAAAGCCTTCATTTGTCGTTGGGTGCAAACCAAATCGCCACATTCAGACAGCCCCAGTTCTAGAGTTGCCAACTGACCAGGGAAAAAGGGCCTGATTTGCTCCTATGCCCTGAATGGTGTGCCAAAATAAGCAGGCAATGCTTTTTTGAGCCCAAACATGACCCCCTGCTAATTCCTGCAGATCGAGCTGGGTTAAAGGTTTCGCTACAGTATCTGGTCAAAATATTGTCTCAATCTCAGGAGGGACTTTTTAAAATTGCACATTAGTTGAAATTGACTTCTGAGCTCTTAAAGGCTCTGCACTATTCAAAGGTTCAAGGCCTGCCTTAATGTAACCCAATGCAAGTTCTGCCTGACAGCAACCCCAAGCCCATACTCCAAAGAAATATGGAAATTATGCAGATCCAGCTATTTTGGGCAGACCCTACACACTTCTCCTTTTAAGATTCAGGTTCCCTATGAATTTGTAAATATTTTTTTTCCATTCAAAATGTAAAATAAATGGCCTGCCGCTTTTGAAACTGAACTTACCCTTGTCACTTTCACAGCAGCCCGCCATCTCTGAGTCATTTTTCCCCTCTAGCACAGCCCTAAAGTGTACACTTCCATGACAATAAGATAATCCCCTCAATTTCTACAGATCAGCCTGCTCTTAAAAGCACATGAGCAGCACCAGTTTTGAGAAGTTGGCAACTCTTGATGGAAGAGTGCAGAGATCTGGGACAGCGGGGCTACAGAGTCAAGAAATACCAGCTACTGGTTTATATAACCCCGATCAAACTACCAGATCAACCTCTTCTGCCTTAACTTGGCGAGGGATCTAGTTGGGTGATCCACTGGATTTTGCCATTTTCTGGTGGGTTTTTCCCATGTCATTAAGCAGAAGGCCCAGAACTCTGCCATAGTCCTCTTTTCCCAGCAGGGGGCACAGTTGATACCGCTGGCAGGGAATTGGAAGCCTAGAGAGGACTGTAGACTACAGAATCACAGTTAAGACAGCTAGACCATGAAGGTCCTGGGCATCATCACCATCATCTCATTCACCCCAAATGTTTGAGGTTCGCCAACTTTTTTTTTTACTGCTGGGCTCCTGGGCTTCCAACTGCTGTCGGATTGCAGGAAATTCAGGAGTGGAAGTTGTGTCCCTTCTCCCCCCCCTCCTGTAACTCATGACTCAATTTCTGCCCGGGAAACACACCCTAAACCAGCCATTTTCAACCACTGGGCTGCAAGATATTAGTGTTCACGGATGGTCCACAAGCAGACTACATTTGCTAGTAGGGCCATTGGGGGAATGTGAGCCCCTTTCTGGCAGGGCAGTGTGCCTTGTCAATTGTAAACACACACACACACACACACACACACACACGCACGCACACACGCACACACACAGATGGCGTCTTGACGGTTTTAGTGCCTTGTCAGTGTGCCATGGGATGAAAAAGCTTGAAAATTACTGCCCTAGACCTACTGCCAAGCTTGGCCTGCCTCTTTCAGAGCATTTGCCCAATCTGCTGACTTCTCCCGCCACCCCCCCCATCCTGCTGACCTGCTGGAGCAGTTGACCTGCTCGTTCTCCTGTTTGACCACGTGGCCGCGGTTGTTGGCCTGCACTGGCCATTGGGCTTCCTCCAAGCCCATCCCCTCCTTGCCGCCATAGTCGTCCACCGACGGGAGCTCGGTCTTCAAAAGATGCTGGCTGCCAAAGGATGGGTCGAATATAGACTGGTCCTCGCTTACCACCGACAGCGCCTCCTACAGGGCGGGCAGGGGAACAGCAAGACAGGGTTGACCTTAGAACAAAGTGTGTGTGTGTGTGTGTGTTTAAAAAAAAATCATTTTTGTGAAGGGTAAACCAAATACATATTGTATAAGGACGCAATACAATTACAAACAAAGCAAAACATTTAGGAACAGAAATGAAGATATGGCCATTTTTGAAGGCCTGGCAAGGAAGAAACTAAGCTACATAAAACGTACCTGCGTGTATGTATTGGAAAAGATACTTCAGCAATCAACAGTATTACAATAGTATTAATAGTATGCCCTCCTTTTCAAAGATGGGCGAGAGAAGGACAGACTGGTTTTAAAACAGATTAAGGAGAGTTGGCATTCAAACCTCCCTCCTACGGAGCCCTGCACAGTCATCTCCTCCTCTCTCTCCTTGCATGGGTGTCCCCAATTTGCATCTCAGCTTTCAAGTGGCAGGGATCTTTTTCAGCTGGAGCCCACAGGCTCAAAAGATGCTTGAAAACATCTGTCCTGCCTCTGGCAGCTGCAGGATCTGGACTAGCAAAATCCCAGAACTACAGCTCTGTGTATGGTTGCCAACTTTGACTGTAGCTATTCCTGGAGCCGTTTTCTTTCCTGGAGAGGGCTTCCAGGTCACAACTAGCACCCTGCTAGCACCCGTAACAACACAACTAGCGCCCATGACAACACACATTGGCCAGCAATGCAGCTGAATCCGCAAGGGCAAGGCATGATCAAGTCGTCGCGCGTCAGTCAAGATGCAAGCAGCTATCATTCATACCAGCAGAACTTTCAGAGGGGTCTACAAGGGCAGTACCCCATAGTGCCCCCTGGTGGGTAAAAAAAAAGAAACCCCACAGGAAACTAAATGATGGGCAGATCTGGTGCCTTCAGTCCAGACTTGCTTGCCTACAGCTTGGCCTGAAGCATCCCACCCTGCTGAATGGCAAGTTCCAGCCCTGAAGGCCCATGGAGGGTGTCTAGATCTGCGACATGCAGGACGGTGGCCCAAGAGAGACATAACAGGAACAGAAAGAGGACCCTTGCAAAGCAAAACAGAAAAAAGAGTTGCTTTTCAGCAACTGCTTTTTGGTGACTCTGCGTGAGTATCTGTCCGATGGACAGATACTCACACAGAGTCACCAAAGAGCAATGCTGGAGGCTCATTCGGAAAGCACAGCGAGCAAGGAATCAATGGGCGAGATTTCCCATGGCTGCACTGGGAGGCTTTCACACCCCTGCGTGGCTTGACAATGGAATTCCTGGCCGGTGACGCTCAGGAAGTGTAGGGAGGTGGCTGCCCACAACAAGCAGTGGAGCTGCAAGGACTAGTCACGAACATGATTTGCCCCTTCCTGAGCCAGAGGGAGACTCCTGAGTCGAGAGTGGGGTGGGAGGCGTCACCTCCCTGATGGACCTCCTTCCATACCAGACCACACCGAATAAATTACAATATCATGTGTACAACCTAAATGCAGTGGGATCACTGGGGTTTATTTATTTTAATTTATAACGATAAAGGTCACCCAACAAATCAGTCACTGACAAAACAAAAACAAAAACCGGCGGCCAACTTGATGGCACTTGCACAGCTCAATAAGAGTTCTAGTATTAGCTCTGATCCATGGAAATGAGAACTGAATCATGCTGACTCCTTATTGGTTCCTTTCTGTGTCATAACAGCCCCTCATTGGCTCGCAGAACAATCCGTTTCATTGGTCAGTCTTGAGTTAAGGAAATCCATTTTTTGTTACAGACGGCAGTTGTGTTTTCCTTTCCTTTTTGGGGGGGGGGCTATAACTTTTACTAGAGTACAGATACTTCAGCTCTGTTTCTTTCATTGCATTCTGCTGTGAATTCCACATCAAAGAGTATATAACAGTGGTTCTCAAACCTTTCAACACCGGGACCCACATTTTAGAATAACAGTCTGTCCGGGACCCACCAGAGGTGGTGGCACGGCCGGAAGTGCCGTCATTGTGACGCCAGAACCTGCTGCTTCCCTGAGAATGCAGCAATCAGTTGGGTGCTTTTCGGCCTTTGTCCAGTCGCAAAGTGAATCAGAAAGGAAAAAGTCTCTTTACAACCTTGACACAAGCAGAACAGCCACACAGCCGTCCCTCTTTCCAGCATCCCATCCAGTGATGTCATGCAGGGGGAACGCGGGGGAACTCAGTTCCACTAGTTAAAATTAGGGCTGACTCCGCCCACTTCACTCTCCCTCCCCCCCTCCCAATTCCTCTGCAAAGAGCTTTTCTTCTTGGTTGGCCGGCACTCAGAGGGTTAAAGGGAGCGACTCCGGATTCCTAGGAGGGCAAAGGCAGTGATGTCATTCAGGGGGAACGGACCAGAACGGGCGTTCCGGATCCTAACGGGCTCTGTGGCTGGTTCCGGGTTCCCAACAAGTGCCAATCAAAAGTGAGTTCCTGTTCCTAAATCATTTGAATGACACCACTGATCCCATCTACCATATTTGCAATATGCCTGCTCTTGGTGCTTTGCGACCCACCTGAAATTGGCTCGTGTCATGACCCACAAGTGAGTCATGGCCCACAGTTTGGGAACCACTGCTAAATAACATGAAGGTATTATTTGAACATGCCAAGATTTTACCATTTGGGGCAGGAGTGGTGTCGGCCCCCACCCCTGTCCACATCAGGTGGTGCAGCCCACCCACTCCTAGCAACGCCATTGGTCTAAAGACCCCCAACCTCCAACTTCTTCCACCTTGGCCGGATGATGCTTTAGATCAACAAACTATCCTCTTCAAATTGCAACTTGGCAGGCAGAAGCTGCCAGGCTGCAGGCAGAAGTGAAACATCCCCCTACTTGGTCTCCATCACACCTCCAGCATCCCTGGCTGGGACAGTGGGAAGGAAAGGTGGGTGGGGTGATTAATATTCTGAAACGAAAGATGCCGGGGACTCCAGCGTGAACGTTTGGGCTGGAAACGGCTGCCTTCCGCACCCAGATCTGCAGTGCCAGCTCAGTTAAAAAGTAAGCAAAAGGAGACCCCCAAAAAGTCACGCCATTTGGGGGCAGAAAGTCGGGTTCTTCCAAAGGTGATGTGCGAGGCCGGCCCATACATGAGGCTGACTGAGACCGTCGCCTTAGGCAGCAGTTTTGTAGATGGCTCCCACTTACTGCTGACCCAACAGTGAGGGGATTGCTTCAGTGGTGAATTGCAAGGGGTCCTAGGGAGTGGTCGATTTGGGGTGCGCTGCCCCCAAACCTGCTGCCACCTTCCTTCGACTTCCACAAATGCAAGCAGCAGCGACCCACTTTCCATTCACCCAAGAAGCACAGCAAAGAGGGTTCCCCCCCTTTTCTGCAGTGGTGAGGTGGCCCCACGGCATTGGAATGGGGTGGCCCCCCAGTGTGCGCTGCTCCTGCTTCTACCTCTGTCAGCCTGCTCAAAGCGGCTTCTTCTCTGCAAAACTCCTTCCTGGCACCTTGGGTAGAAAGGGTTTAGCTGAACCCTATGCCCTGATGCGCTAGCTTTCACCTTGCAGGGACCTGACTCCCTTTTGACCTTCTTGGAGGAAGGGCCATTCCTGCATGACCTTGAGGACAGTCCCTTCTACTTCCTGATGGGAAAGAGAAAACACTCAGCCCATGCTCAGAGGCCCTGTTGATGACACCTTCTCTCTAACCAGGGCAGAGCTGAGCACTCTGCTGTTCAGAATAAGTTCTTCTGCCACTCTAGTGTCTTTCTCCCAACCCCACAACCCAGGGTGTGTAAACGCCTTCAAGCACTGAAAGCAGAAGTCTCCGGGTGCTGAACAGGCGTTTTTTTTCTGCAGGCAACATTGCTGGGAGATGCTATCACCCGTGGGGAGGGGTGGGGTGGGGAGGGGAGGGGAGCTGCGGTTTGTTTCTTTTCAGAGCCTGCGTACTTGTCTCTGTTCCGCAGCTTGCAGAGCACATTGTTCGTTGGAGACCAAACCAAGTCTGAGAGCGCAATCCTACGTTGCGCTGGAATGGCGAGGCCGGCGCCATATCCCGCGCATCTTAGGCAAGCTGGGGAGCCTCCCCGGAGCAAGGGCACATTTGCACCCATGCCCCAGGGGAGGCTCCAGCCTCCCTTGAGGGTTCCTCGGATCTGCGCCTGCTATTTAGCAGCTCATTCTCTACTGAGGCCCTCCAACCCATTGCTCTCTTCTCCTCCACTGATGCTAGTCTAGCCCATTGCTCTTCTCTACTGATGCTCTCTAGCCCACTGCTCTCTTCTCCTCCACTGATGCTAGTCTAGCTCTTTGCTCTTCTCTACTGATGCTCTCCAGCCCACTGCTCTCTTCTTCTCTACT
>JAJKFI010000022.1:8005414-8033156 GCA_029204185.1 Lerista edwardsae
ACTCAGGCTGGCAGCCACAATCCTGCTTTTCAGGCAAGGGCTTCCCTAGTCCTATCTGCAGATGTTTGCTGCCAGGGATGGAAACTGGGGCTTCTTGCATGTCCAGGGGCGCTACATCACTGTGTGAAGCTGGAAACCAAAAGTGCCTTATACAGACTTAGACCATGCATCCCTCTACCCAGCTCTGACAGGCAGCAGCTCTCCAGGCAGAGGTCTTCAAAGAGACTTAGGCTGCAATCCCATCCATATTTTCTTGGATGGGGAGGAATGGGGAGGAAGCCCCATTGATTATAACGGGACTGGCTTCTGACTAGATGTGCATCAGATTGGCACTCACAACCCAATCGTCCGCATGTCTACTCAGAAGTAAGGCCCATTATAGTCGGTGGGGCTTACTCCCAGATAAGTGTGGCTGGAATTGCAGACTCACCATTTTTATACATATACCAGCACTAATCACTAGGGTGGATTTTGAGCTTGAGCGGGGATAGTTTCAACTGCTGAATTTCTTCATGTCGGAATGTGCTCGAGGCACAGGGTCAGTTTTTTTTTTTTAAAGTGGGTTGCTCAGAGCCCACGCTCTTAACTGCTATCCTAAGAAGTTGATGTTTTCTAGAGCTGGCCCTGAAAGCACATATTCTTTATGTAATTCTGATGACGTGACTGCTGATTCTTGAGAATCGCCCCTGATTTTCCAGGCTCGATCTGCAGAATGAGCAAGAGATTTGACTTCTCTCCCAGGTGCCAAATGAAAAGCTTCACCTCTTCCTTCTGCAGACCAAATTGTTGTTCGAAGCACAGGGACAGATTTGGGACGCTGAATAAGTAGCTCAGATTTGACTCCGGTACAACCCTGTCAAATTCTGCTACTAGATTTTCTCTTCAGTGGGAGAAAATGTAATTACAGTACTTGGATATAGAAGTCAGAGGTATTATACTAACTTTCATTTCAAAATCTTACAGTTCCAGGAAACCTGGTTGTCAAGAACCTTATAACAAGGCCCCTATAACCATCAAGAGACAGTGTGGTCTAGTGGTTCCTGTCAGACTAAGATGGGGGAGAACCTAATTCAAATCTTCACTTGGCCATGAATCTCACTGGATTATTTTTGCCCCTTCTCTCTTGGTCTAATCTACCTTGCAGGGTTGTTGTAAAGACAGAAAGCGGGTCCCGCGCCCCTTGGAGAAAGGGTAGAATAAGATTGTAATAATCCTAAATGGGAAGAAATGGGGAATGCAAACAGACAATTCTTATAAATTGGAACATGGTGGAACTCGGTAACACTGTTGGGGATTGTAGGCCCCCAGAACTGGTTTTTTTTTCCCTTCAGAATTAGACCAAATGAACTTGAGTCTTCATCCCAGCACCAGCACAGAATTCCACCCCTTCATGGAAGCGTTCCCCAAACGCAAACCCCAGCATAATTACAAATCTTTTAAAAAAGCGTTTTCTTGGAAGCCTGCCTCATGAAGAATTCAAAATGGAAAACTTTATTCCGTTTTTTGCAAACAACAAAACAAAATCGCAGATCGGTTTACCCCCACCCCCACCACCAGCACCTGCATGTGGGGGGGGGGAGGCCAGTCTCATTGCACAAGGTGTCGAGCGAAAGTAAGGGTTTGTGCAGAATTTGTGAACTGTAAGATCTCAGGGACTTCTTGGCTAGATCGGATATCTCTGTGCCCCACACGGGAATGCTTAAAAATCAAATCAAATCAAAGGATGTCAAAAAGGACAAGCCATTGGAAATCTGGAAAATAATCCCACCTGAAATCCAAAAGCAATGCACTGACCTTTTAAGATGGGGTGTTTGTCCCGTAAGAGGGGGCTGCAGTATTCCCAAGAATTTACATCCATCCTTGGCATCCTGTGGTTTGGGTAGGATGGCACAGGTGGCCCTAGAGAGGTCTCCTCTCCCCTGGCACCCTAGCAGGGCACGTCCTTCACCCCCGCTCCTGCTAATCTCATGGGGTTCCCGAGGATCCCAGTTGCTGCTGCCCCTTCGGTCGGCCCGACTCTGCGGTGGAAGGGGCTCTCCACTTCAGAGCTGACGGCGTCTCTCTCGTGGTGGTTTGGTTTGAGTTCTTGAAGCTCAGAGACATCAACCGCCACGAAAGGGAAGGAAGAGGAAATTTTTTTGTACCAGAAGGAAAGAGCGGAGGGGGCCCCTGTTTCTGGAGCTGGGTGTGTATGAGAGAGAGGAACTGCACCAGAAGACCAGCACCGAGCAAGCTTGAGAGAGAGAGCAAGAGAAGGAGGCGAGAGAAGCCGCTCAGCTACCCATGGTGGAACATCTCCAGAACCTACCTTGATGGTGCAGTCCATGACCCACCTCTCTACCTGCTTCTTCCCGCCTAGAGCTCCATGAGCGCACGGTTGAGTTGCATTGGCAGAAGCTGATCTTGCACGGGGGGCCGGATGAACAGGGCTGGTGTGTGTATGTGTGTGTGCATGTGTGTGTGTGCTAATTTTGGGAAGTGAAGTCACACAAACCGCCAAGGCTGGTTTCCTATTGGTGTGACCAAACTTGCAGGCTTTGAAACATTTTCTTTTCTTCTTCTTCTTTTTTTTTTTTGGTAGCATCAGTTGGGTTGTGAATATTTTTCTTCTTCTCTCTCTCTCTCTCTCTCTCTCTCTCTCTCTCTCTCTCTCGTCAGTTGCAGAAAGGGGTACGAAGTCTGGAGATCAGATACCGAAATGAGAAGACCGAGTGATCATTTGGGGAAGCAAGTAAGTGCTAGGGAAAGAGAAGACTGGATTACTCTCCAAAGGGCTTCTGGATTATTTTTTATTTTTTTTATTTTTTTGTGAAAGTGCTTTAAGATCAGTTTCTCTCTCTCAGGTTTTCTCGGCCAAGACGGTTCCCAAAGAAGATCAGGAGGGCTTGAGCATGAGATTGTTTTCATGGAAAGAGTCTGCCAACATCAACTTGAAAGTCCTACAAGACCTTTTTTTTTTTTTTTTTTTTGAAACTGCAGGAGGCTAGCACACCTATGCTTCTGGAAACTGGATTAAGGTGCAATCCTAATCTGGAGTTAGGCTGGCATAGTTAGGCCAGCGAAGTTTGGCCGGCACAAGGGACACCGTAAAGTATGTTTGGACCACTCTTGGAGTCAGAGAGGCCGGCACACAGACGTGTGCCATCCTCTCTGACTCCAAGAGTGGTCCAAATGTGTTTTACGGTGTCCCTTGTGCTGGCCAAACTTTGATGGTCTTACTGTGCCGGCCTAACTCCAAGTTAAGTTTGCACTCTAAAAAATGGTACTCCTTGCGTGGGATGAGTTCTGTGGCACCCTCATTACCACCTAGGTTGGATGTGACACAAAGAGAGGTCCATCTAAAACACAATACTGCATAGGCCATTTCAGGACAGAGGTGGTCCATCTCACCCCCTCCCCCACTTCCTGAACAATTTACCTGTGTCGATTCACACATGCAGGTACACTGTTTCACCTCTCATCCAAACCCAGCTGAATGTGTGCAAACTCCTTCTGTTGAAAAGCAGCGAGGAGGTGAATAAGAGCATAAATTTCAATTCAAGCATGTGACGGCTCTTTCACCCATGCGAGCCATTGGCCTATAGGAGCATGCCTTAACATGGATTTTTTTTCATTTTTCTTCTGCGCATGGCTGATGCAGTGTGCTATTTTTAATTCAAACGACAATCTTGAGAACTCTACTTCTTTTAATCTTATTCTTAATTATCTGATGGGAGGGTGCTTTTCTTATCCTGTCGGCAGACGTGGCTTTCAAAAGATATGCATTAACTGTCGATGATTGCTGAATTCGCCTTGCTTGGCATCGCCTTTAAGAGCAACACTACCTTGAACATGTGGCAAACGTTCCCTTACCTTGAGGAGGCCTCCACAACATGACCTCCCACCATAGGATGCAGTGCAGACACACCCCTTTGGCATGGCTGCAGCATGCAGGAAAGTTGGTCAGGATTGGGCCTCTAATCACTATTGGGTATCTATTGGTTGAATGAGACTGCTGAGCACAAAGCCCTACAACACATGTCTTGCTTTTCGACAAATGTGACCAGGAGGAGGCATGGGCCAGTAATTGCCTGGAGATCTTTGCTGATTCCAGGAGCCCTCCTAAAGTGTGGACAACCCGACTGCTAAAAATAAATAAATCAGTACCTTGACTTTCATCCCCTTGACTTTCATCCCCTTGACTTTCATCGCTTTGCTCTTTCAACCATTTTCCATCCGAACCGTATTTTCCAATTTCATCCATGCGCTTCCCCTTTCGTCCGATTTCATCCAACCTTCCATGATGTCTGTGGATGTCCTTACGTGTATTGCTTTTATTTCTGTTGGCTTTGCCCAGATTTGCATGTGTTAGGGCTTGTTTTTTTTTTGTTTTTTTTGGCCTGCCAGATTAAATGTGCAAGCTAAATAAGGCCATGCTTTGACATTCATGCATTTTGGACTTTCCTTCATGCTCTGGTCCAGCGGTCTCCAAATGGGAGGCCACTGCAATGTGCAAAAGCCTCTGGCCCGCGGGCTGGAGTTTGGAGACGGCTGCTCCGGTCCTCAGGCAGTCCAAAGTGCAAAGTATGGCTGTACTTGTTCAGCAATGAAGGCTTGAGAGCCTGGGGTGGGGTGGGAGTAGCTCAGCCAGAGAGAAGAACAACCTCACCATGTAAAGTCCCGTCCTCTTATCTCCCCCCCCCCCGAGCTCTTGTTGCACCTGGTTGTGCTTTGTGGGGAGGCGTGGGGGCCTGTGGTTTCCGGTCGATGTTGCACACTCCTTGCCTCAGTGCTGGGGTCGTTGCACAATCTCGCATGGGGCTTTGAGGCCAAGGCACCCCTCCCTCGAGAATCTCCCAAAAGGGACGGGGGGGGGGTGAGCATGGAGAAGGGGAAGGGGGCGTGCAAGGAGCTTCCCCCCCTCCCCAAGCTCTGTGATCTTTTCTGCTGGGAGCAACCTTGAGATGCATATCTGGGGAGGGCCTCTCAGAGGGGTAGCTATATAAGCACAACAGGTAGGAGCTGCAAGGGCTACAAGCTACTTGGGGGGGGACAGTCTGGGACGACTTGGGGGATGAATCGTTCTGTGTGGCTCTGGGGCTGGCTGTGTTTTAATTTGGGGGTCACAATGCATTGCTCTGCATTTACCACTGCTGTGGGGTGCAACTACTTTGGGGGGGGGTGAATCTTTCTGTGACTCAGAAATGGGCTTCACAGGGGCTTTGTTGCCGGGGAGCGGGGGCTACAGATTGCACCGGGCAGCAAATGACTTAGCTATGCCACTGACCTCTTCAGGTGGCTCAGTGGTTGGGTCGCCGCTTTGCCTGGAGAAGTCCTGGGTTCAAGTCCTGCCAGCGTCAGGCTGTGGGGATGAAAATCCCACGAGTCGAGAGAGCTGTGGCTGGTTCATGCGGACAATTTATCTTGCAGAATCTACGTTCTGACTTCGCAGAAGGCACTTTGTACTTTAGGTACGTGCATAGGAGAGAGAGAGAGAGAGAGAGCGAGCTTGAAGCAGTCACTCTGTTTTTCTAGCCCCCTGGGTATTTAAGCCGCCATGGATGTCCTTATTGATGCATTCAGGAAATAATTAAATAAAACCATCTCTTAGCCCTGGACGTCTGGGTTCCAATTTGAGTAACAAGAGGGCTAAAAGGGAGAGGCCATTTTCCCCCTTCTTCTCGCCCTTACCCAATCGCCAGCCGTTACACAATCTGCGGGCTTGCGGTTTAGGGCTGTTTAAGTCCAAGAGGGCCGAGCCATCGAAGGCTTGTGAAACTGACCTGGTCACCGTTCCCCCTCTTTCTTCCATGGAAAGGCTGGCTGGAGAGAGGGGAGGTGACATCATCACGCGCTCAGGTGACGTGCATGCGTCAACCAATCGACGCAGGGAGCTAGTGCAAGATGTTTACACCCAATGAGCATTGTTGTTTATGTATTTATGCGTTTATATTTCGCCTTTCTCGTAGACTGGAGTCACATAGAAACAATGTGGTTTTACATAGGCAGGTACATCATAATACTCCCCTCTTTTTATCATAAGAACATAAGAAGAGCCCTGCTGGATCAGGCCAAAGGCCCATCTAGTCCAGCTTCCTGTATCTCACAGTGGCCCACCAGATGCCTCAGGGAGCACACAAGACAACAAAATGCCTGCATCCTGTTGCCGCTCCCTTGCATCTGGCATTCTGAAGTAGCCTACTACTAATGTAAGGAGGTTGCACCACCCATCATGGCCTATAGCCCACAATGGACATTTCCTCCAGAAATCTGTCCAGTCCCCTTTTAAAGGCACCTAGACCAGACACCATGACCACGTCCTGTGGGAAGGAGTTCCACAGATTAATTACCTTCTGGGTAAATGAAAGTATTTCCTTTCATCTGTTCTCACTCTCCCAACACCCAATTTTAGTAGATGTTCTCTGGTTCTGGTGTTGTGAGAGAGGGAAAAGAACATCCCTCTATTCACTCCATCCATGCTCTGGAGGTAAGAATCACTTTTGATAAATACAACAGTGTGATCCAGCGTTCTGCAGGGAGCTGCTCTTTTCTCTCACGCATGTGCAGACCGCCTAGAGGACCTGCTAGATTTTATTTCATGTCTTCCAAAATGAGGGAACCAGCAGTTTCTGTCTCATTGCCCCAGTTCGCAAAATGATGAAATGTGTCTTGCGCAGAGATGCCAGTTTGCAAAAATTCACCCTGTTTCTGCTTACAACCTCGACACAAGCAAAATCACCACTACACAGGATTGTGCTGGATGGACCAATGGTTAGAGACAGGAGCGGGCTCTTCCGCTCGAGGGAGGGGTGGCCTGGATGGTCTAGGAATTAAAATGTCTCAGCTTGACACCATTTATTGATAGAATGTATGTGCCATAAGGCCCCGAGCAGCATGCCTAAGGGTTAGAGCACAGTTGGCTTGGGAGAGGTGAACTCTTGGCTTGTTCTGCTTTTGCACACTCTGTCTGGCGGAAGCCCTGGGTGCCCCATTTCAAGATTTATTAGGGTCAGGGAAAGCCAGCCTTGGAGATCTCGCCGGCCGCATCAGGTTCCCGAGAGATAAACACTCCAGGCTGGCTTCCTCTCGCCCCCCCCTGCCCCTCCCCGAAATCCGACCACCTGGTCTCTGATCTGGGACTGTCGAGTCGTGATAGACATAAACACCCTGGCTTGTGACGTCACGGAAACTCCGGCTCCCCCTTTCCCCCAAAACTTAGGAAAAGTCACGAAATGGGGATTGAACCAATAGGAGGGCAGGGGGCTGTGGGGTATGAATAGAGGGGGAGCGGGCAGCTGCAGCTGGAGCAGAATCCCCAGGCAAGGAAAGGAGCAAGCCACCCACCCCAAATAGGCACAACCATTCCAGCTTTACAGCCCAAAGCCCCTGTGCCAGATCCATTTGCCTCTGTGCGGGAAGAAGAAGAGGGCTGACGGGATAAGCACCACTGGGACAGTCACACTGCAGAGAGGTGAGTGGGCACCCCAGACTGGAGGGTGATGCTAGGGGGGGGGAATGACTTCTGTGGCGAATGCAACCCTTGCATGCGAATTCCAGGCGGTATCCCTGTTCATCCTGGCTAACACTGCCTGGAAAGCCGAGCTGGATCTGTGACACCCCAGAAAGCTGCTGGTGTCATAAGTGGACTGGGTAGACCAATGGGCGGAGTCCCACGGCAAGGCCGCTCCAGGGGTCCAGAGCATTTGAAATGAGCATCTTGCTCAGCATCTTGCTCAGTTCCAGGGCAGGACTGACTTCCTCATAGGACCCTGTCTTGCACAGGTAGGCCACTGGGCTAGCTGGCTCAGGCTTGGCTACATCGTAGAGGAGGAAGGGCCCCACAAGGTCATCTAGTCCAACCCCCTGCCTGTAGCAAGAAGCATCTCCAGCAGGTGCCTATGAAGCCTCTGCTTGAAGATCTCCAGTGGGGGAGAATCCACCAGCTCCCTGTTCCACAAACTGCCCTGAGGGTCAGGAATTTCTTCGGCTGCAGGACACAGAGGCGGCATTATGTCCACATTGGCAGCAAGTGGTACACGGCCACAGTGCCACCATTTGCGTTACCTGGTCCGACCCTCTACCCTGCCTCTGTCTGTCTTCACAGCTTCAGTTGCGGCCATGGAACCTTGGCAACAAGACTGGGTGGAGCCCCCCCCTGCAAACAGTCCCAGCTGGCCCGCAGTGCGAAGCAGCAGGTACAAAATAATGCCCGGAAGGGATAGAGTGGATAGAGGGATGTTCTTTGCCCTCTCTCAAAACACCAGAACCAGGGGCCATCCGCTAGAACTGAGGGTTGGGAGAGTTAAAACAGATAAAAGGAAGTACTTTTTGACCCAGCGGGAAGTTAATCTGTGGAACTCCTTGCCACAGGAAGTGGTGATGGGATCTGGTCTAGATGCCTTTAAGAGGGGATTGGACGGGTTTCTGGAAGAAAAGTCCATCGTGGGCTATAGGCCATGATGAATTGTGCAACCTCCTTACATTGGTGGTGGGCTACTTCAGAGTACCGGGTGCAAGGGAGTGGCAACAGGATGCAAGCATCTTGTTGTCTCATGCCTCCCTGGGGCACCTGGTGGGCCGCTGTGAGACACAGGAAGCTGGACTAGATGGGCCTTTGGCCTGATCCAGCAGGGCTCTTTATATGTTCTTATGTTCTTAAAAGCGTTTGTTCTTTATGATTGACAGCTGCATTTTTGGGAAAGAAACCCTTCACCCCTAATATCGAACACAGCCTAAAATGTATGCAATAATGTATACCACATTAATATGGCTTCAGAAGTCCTGACCTCTTTTCTCAAACTACATTCTCTGGGCAAAGCAAATAGGCTGCAGCCTGAGACATTGCAGGTTTCAGTGGCCATGAATGAATGCAACTTGAACAAGCCCATTCGCTCCCCACTCCTTCCCCCAGGGTTTATGGAAGATTACAGGAAGATTTTCCACGACGATGACTTCAGCACAGTGGATTCCTGGTTTTGGCCAAGTATCGAAGCTGACCGACAGCTTCCAAACTGGGACAGTGGGAGCTACCTGGCTGAGCTTGAAGGGCCTGCAGAGAAGATGCCGTTTCATCCTGCACCTGGCTTGAAAAGTAAGTTGCCCCTGAGTCACAGTGCCAGGTAGTTGTCCCTAATGAGTCCCTGCCCCAGAGCCAGCCCCAGCTGAGCTTTGGTTGGGCCCTTTTGTAACTGGCTGTCTCCAATTCCTTTCCAGGCTTCCCCGAGTACACAAATACAATCCTGGACTTTACCACAGTCTCCTCTTATCTGGATTGTGCAGAGACTGACAACAGAGGTGAGCTGAGCTTGGCGTGTAGGAAGAGAGCTCAGTGGTTTGGGAGCAGTGGCATAGCTAAGGCACCTGCTACCCGGAGGTAAAAAAAGATGCTGGCTGCCCCATGAGGAAATCAAAGAGACGGGTAAGGACTTTGTCACCTATCCCTCTCTTTCAGCTTCCAGGGTTGCCCTCCCGCAGGAGAGACTCCCCTCAACTCTCGAGAGCTGCCCCTATCTTAACCTGAGTAAGCAGTCCTCCTGTTTGCCTCAGTACCCTTACTCCCCAGAGGAACAGGCATCCCCATCGCAGTCTTGGCCTGGAGGTCTGCAGGAGCAACAAGAGGCAGGTAAGCCAGTAAGAGCTACACCTGTATCCGTGGTCCATAATTCGTAACCCCCATGGTCAGTGATGTCATGCAGGGGGTATGCGGGGGTATGCGAGTACTGGTTCCTAGGATTACGGCTGGCCCCACCCATTCGCCCGCCCACTCGTCGACTCCGCCCCCTGCAACATTTGAATTTCCTGCACGTTTGAGTTGCCTGCACGTTCTCAGAGCCAGGCAGGCAGGCAGGCAGCGAGCGGAGCCTTGCCTTGCCTTGCCACTGAAAAATGAGCTGCTCTGAGGTTTTGGAACTGTTGGGTCACTTTAACATGATGCCAGGCCTCCTTAACATGTTCTGGGGGTGCTGTGGAATACTGTTGCAACTGTTGGGTCAGTTTAAAATTGTCTGTGGGCTCAAAAAGGGCTTTTTTCATGTCACTTGCTGCCACGACATCACTTCCGGCTTATGATGTCACTTCCAGTGGGCGGGTCCTGACACGTGCCAATCAAAAGTGAGTACCTGTTCTTAAATCATTTAGATGACACCACTGCCCGTGGTCTTCCCATCTGCTGCATGGCAATATCATACACTTCTTGCCATTAACGTTCCAGTAATTGTGCAGTGCATGCTGAGTGCATGCACTGGGTGAGCCGCAGGTCTTCCGGAGGCTGAGGCTGGTGGAACTGGAGAGCAGGCAGCCATAGGCACTATATGCATTTGGAGTATTGCTCCTCTCCATGCTTGTAATTAAGAGAGCCGTGCTGCAAAGCCAACCCCTCTCCTAGCCTCAGTTTTCCCCAGCTGCGAAATGGGTATAATGTTACTAACCTATCTTACAGGGCTGTTCCAAGGATTTACATCACGACGATGCACAAAAAGGCCTTTGCACACACAGGAAGCATCACACAAATGTTAAATGTATTCTCATTGTTCGTTCCAGAACAAGCTCTCTCAACCTCCTGCGATCGGAGAAAGGTGCCCGGTCCAGCCGCCTTCAAGAGGACTAGCACCACGGACAGGCACTTGTGTGAGTGTGAGCTGCCACTCAAGACCTGTCAAAAAACAGAATCAAGAGCCTGGACTGAGGCCAGTATTGCCAACCCGGCACAAAGAGATCAGACAGGTAATATGAAAATGGAATGGGAGGGAGTTGGAAGCACGCACAGAGAAAGCACATTGAAGTTATGGCCACAGGCGTTGAACTTCAGGAAACGTTCTCATATTAACCCCTGCTAACTGGACAAGAGGCACTTTTTCCAGTGGTGTTCCTCTTATATTTAGCAGGGGGAGAGTAACTGTCCCTCTTCACCCCTGCGCAGTCTTTCTAGTGGCTGTTGCTGGCGGTCTGCCTTTTTTTAGATTGTGAGCCCTTTTGGGACAGGGAGCCATTTAACTTTATTATTACTATTTGCCTGTAAACCGCTTTGTGAACTTCATGTTGAAAAGCGGTATATAAGTACCTGTTGATTGATTGATTAAGGCTGAGAACAAAAGAGCACTCTGCACGTGGCGCAGAGGAACAGTTTACATGGTCCAAGGCCTCTGGAATTCAGACAGGTCTTTGGGCCTAACCCCTCTGCTACTTTTGTTGTCCCACCTGCTCTCTTCTGTACAGGATCGAGTCCCATCCAGCTGTGGCGCTTCCTGCTGGAGCTACTCCAGGATGGCTCCTGTCAGGCCTTCATCTGCTGGACGGGAAACGATTGGGAGTTCAAGCTCCGTGACCCCCACGAGGTAAGGCACCGCTCAACGCCCCAGGAAGCACTTCTGAAAGTAGCAGGCTCACAGGGAAGTCTTTCCCACCCTGAAAGCCCTTTAATTGAAGAGGTCAAGTATGGGTTCCGCCACTGAGTTAGGGCAGCAAAGTTTGGCCGGCGCAAAGAACACCGTAAAGGGTATTTGGACCACTCTGAGTTATGGGGGATGGCGCACGTCTGTGTGCTGGCCTCTCTGACTCCGAGAGTGGTCCAAACATGCTTTGCAATGACCCTTGTGCCAGCCAAACTTTGCTGGCCTAAGTCCAGGCTAGGAATGCGCTCTGAGTTACGGCCTCTCCCAGTAGATTCCTGCTGCTACCCACAAATTGGCTTTTTTACCTGCTTTGGGAATTAGGATAAAAAGGTAAAAGTTTCCCCATGACCAAATGGTCTAGTTGTGACCGACTGTAGGGGGCGGTGCTCATCTCCGTTTCAAAGCCTGCAGAGCCGGCGTTTTGTCCGAGGACGAGCTTCCGTGGTTATGTGGCCGGCGTGACTCTACGCCGTAGTGCACGGAACGCCGTTCCCTTCCCACCGAAGTGGTCCCTATTTATCTACTTGCTTTCGAACTGCTAGGTTGGCAGGAGCTGGGACAAGCAACGGGAGCTCACTCCCGTCGTGCAGTCTTGAACTCCCAACCTTCTGGTCAGAAAGCCCAGCAGCAGCGGATTAACTCGCTGCGCCACCACGTCCCACGGGGAATTAGGATAGCCCTTCACAAAACCCTCCGCTTCAATACCCCTACTAGTTAAACGGAGCCATGCTCAGATAAATAGGAGACGGACTCCAGGACTCCTAGCGGAGGGCATGAGAGGGAATCTGCCGCTAAAACCAAGGGACCTCCTCGCTCCGTCCCCTCCCCAAACCCACAGTCCGGGCCTCCACGACCCGTTCTGGCAAGCCCGTTCTCCCCCCCAGGTGGCAAGACGCTGGGGCCAGCGCAAGAACAAGCCCCGCATGACCTACGAGAAGCTGAGCCGGGGGCTGCGCTACTACTACCGCAAGAACATCATCCACAAGAGCAGCGGCCAGCGCTTCGTCTACCGCTTTGTCCGCGACATCCGCAGCCTGCTGGGGGGGGCTGGCGGAGACGCTGCAGGAGCGGAGCGGGAGGATGGCGGCGTAGTCAAAATGGACCGCTGCTCCCCAAGGACCCGAAAGAGAGCAGAGAGAAAGAGAGAGCCGGCAGCTTCCGCAATGACGTTCCCAGCTCCTTTGGTTTTTGAGAGAGGGCAAGAGCGGGGCTACGTTATCCCTACGGATATTGCTCTTTTGCAGGGGGGGCCAGAGCTGTACCCCCCACCACCCATGCAAGAAGCAGGCTAGGACTTGACGCTTGCCGTACACATGCAGGACAAAGAACGCTGGGTACTTTTGTTTCCTACTTACATTTAACTAAAAAAAATTTTTTTTGGGGGGGGGGGGGGCTTGCATTTGATATTGGAAAACCGTTCCCGAGAGATGGGTTGCTCATGTATTTATAATTCCAGTGTACCCAGTGATGTCATTCAGGGGGATCGGACCAGAACGGGCGTTCCGGATCCTAATGGGCTCCGTGACTGCTTCCGGGTGTTTTTTTTTTTTTGAACATTTGAATTTGAACTCAAAAGTGAGTTCCTGTTCCTAAATCATTTGAATGACACCACTGAGTGTAAAACCCCCCCCCCCGTTTCTGTGCATCCGGTGCCTACAGATTTGACTCGCCGTGACTTTGGGGATACTGCTTTGCTCACACCGGAAGTGGCTTCCTGAGCCTCCGTGGAAGCTTCTGGGGGCCTCAGAGGGCCTCTCGGCAGCCTCAAAAAGCCACTTCAGGATAGGGTCCCAGGAAGGGGGGGGGGTCAACAGTGGGCTCCCAGCCTCTATTTATGTGGGCTGCGGCACAAAAAGGGTGGAGAGCACTGCTCTAAGGTTCATGAATGACACAAGGCAGCCCAAATTATTGCAGTGTAAAGTTTATTACAAAGAGTCCTGCCAAGAAACGTGTTTGTTTACTACACAGACTGAGGGGTGCCCGTGTTTTGCACGGGGGAAAGATTCGAACACACGACTCCCTTCGGAGCGCATGGTGCGTGTGTGTGGCAGTCCAGAACTCGCCCACCTCACCCTGTGCCATGCGCGGCTTCGGGCCAAGCCGACAAGCATGCCACCCACCAGCCAGAGGGCTGGCACGCCCTCCGGCGGCAAGCAGTGCCACCCCCACGATCCACACCTCAGGCCCAGCTGTGCCGTGGCGGCTGCAGTTTCCTGGCTGCCTGGTTCCAGCGCTCCAGCCACTGCCGTAAGGTGAGGCCCAGACGCTGCTCGTGGGGAAGGACGAACTGGCCTGGCTGTTCCCACCTAGAAAACGAGGAACGCAGGTGAGTTGCAGGCGCTGTGCACCCCCCCCCAACTGCTCTTGGGGCATGACCATCAATAAATATACTATTGACTGACTAGAGCTCAGGCAGGAGGTGGAGGCAGGAGCGCTCTCTTTGCTTCAGCTATACTGCCTTTCACCCTGGAGGAACCGCATCAGCCGTCACAGCTAGTACCGACGCGTTCTCCAGCTTCACCGTGAGAAGGCTGACCTTCCTCTCGGCACTCTGCTCCGACCAGCTCCCTTCTTGCCCCGACCGGCCCCTCCCTACTCACCAGGCATCCACAACGGCCTGCAGCTCCTGCCAGTTCTCGAGGCGGTGGCTGCACTCGGCCGTCACCCGCTGGATCCGGGGAAGCAGCTCGCGGGCCTGATCCTGATCGTGGGCTTGCACCTTCCGCACGAGGGCTGAGGACAGCGGTGGGGGGGGGCAGAAAGAGAAAAGTCCATTAAGGGAGATCTCGGGTGGGAAGAATCAATTCCGTGTCAAATGTGCATTTAATCAAATGTGATTTATACAACAACCCACCAACAGTATTTATATACAGCTGTTCAACCCATAGTTTGTTGTTGTTGTTCAGTCGCTAAGTCGTGTCCGACTCTTCGCGACCCCATGGACCACAGCACGCCAGGCCTCCCTGTCCTCCACCAGCTTCCGGAGTTCGCCCAATTTCATGTTCATCGCTTCGGTGACACTATCTAACCATCTCATCCTCTGCTGCCCCCTTCTCCTTTGGCCTTCCATCTTTCCCAGCATGAGGGTCTTTTTAGAAAGTCCTCTCTTCTCATGAGGTGGCCAAAGTACTTCAGCTTCAGGATTTATCCTTCCAGGGAGCAATCAGGCTTGACTTCCTGTAGGATTGACCGATTGGATCTCCTTGCAGTCCAGGGGACTCTCAAGAGTCTTCTCCAGCACCATAATTCGAAAACAAAGCAGTTTACAGGCAAATAATAATAAAATTAAATGGCTCCCTGTCCCAAAACGGCTCACAATCTAAAAAAATGCAGGACACCCCCAGCGACAGCCACTAGAACAGACACTGCGCAGGGGTGAAGAGGGACAATTGCTCTCCCCCTGCAAAATATAAGACCACTTGGAAAAGTGCCTCTTGCCCAGTCAGCAGAAGTAGCAATGTATCCAACTTCAATTGGGGCAGTGATGTCATGCAGGGGGTACGCGAGTACCGGTTTCTAGGATTATGGCTGGCCCCGCCCATTCGTCGACTCTGCCCCCTGCAACGTTTGAATTTCCTGCACGTTTGAGTTGCCTGCATGTTCTCAGAGCCAGGCAGGCAAGCAGGCAGCAAGCGGAGCCTTGCCTTGCCACTGAAAAATGAGCTGCTCTGGGGTTTTGGAACTGTTGGGTCACTTTAACATGATGCCAGGCCTCCTTAACATGTTCTGGGGGTGCTGTGGAATACTGTTGCAACTGTTGGGTCAGTTTAAAATTGTCTGTGGCCTCAAAAAGGCTTTTTTCATGTCACTTCCTGCCATGACATCACTTCCGGCTTATGACATCACTTCTGGTGGGCGGGTCCCGACACGTGCCAATCAAAAGTGAGTACCTGTTCTTAAATCATTTAGATGGCACCACTGAATTGGGGCCTTGTTTTGTTATAATTTTTAAAGTGTTTTATTCTTGCAAGTGTTTTAACATTGGAAGCCCCTTTGATTGCCAACATTGGGAGAAAAGCGGGATACAAATTCTTGAAATAAATTAGTGCAGCAAACCCCTTGTGCCTCCCATTGTTTTTTCATCTACCTATTGAGTTCCCAAAGATGGCACCTTATGGGCAAGAACTGCACAAACCCCAGACAAAGGAACGGAGTCCCTGCAGATTCTGCAGGCCAACCTGTACCAGAGGAGGCGCTGCCGGCGGCTTCAGGGTTCTGCTGATGCCAGCTCACAGCCCCCGTTTCGCTTGGAAACCCAGAGGCTCCTCCCATTCCCCCAGGACCCGCCCCTTCGAGACTGGGCAAGCCATTCCGCCTAGGGTTTGAACCCCACCCACCAAAGGCACACTCACCCTGCACATCAGGCTCCGAGGCATTGCCCACCTGCCGCTGCAGGCTTCCCAGAGTCCTCTGCTTGGCAGCCACCTGGGCCTGGAGGCCACGCAGAGTCCACTTCAGCTCTGCCACGTGGCCGAGCAGCTGCTCTGGAGCCTGGAAAAGGGGCAGAAAAGGGAGAAGCGTGACAAGCAGACCGAGGAGGGATGCCAGCGGCACTTTTCCCCCTTTCTGCCCCAAGAAGTGTTGTAAGGAGGCTGTTGACAGGTGGAAAGGACCAAGGGGTTCTTGGGGACGGACGGACGGACGGACGGACGGACACACACAGACAGACAGTTGTGCTTAAGTCAGTGGTTCCCAAACTTTAGCATCTACTTTTAAAAATCAGGACCCACCTACAAGAGACAAAAAGGTGATCTAGAAATACATACATTTACAAGCAATATTTTAATTGTGCAAAGAACACCCCCTTGATCCATTTCTCATAATGGGGGCAGCCCTAATGAATAGCCCCAAGGCTCGAGAGGCTTAGTTCTGTGATCCACCCTTCACCTGCGCCCCACCACCACCACCTGTCGTTGACAGACTTGGGAAAAAGACACATCAGAAAAATAAGTTCAAACGTTTTGTCTCCCTCTATTGACGCAAACTTGCAAACCGCAGGAGCTCAGCTGTTTGCAAGGCAAATCTAGCAGCTGCCTTGCAAACTGCAGGAGCTCAACTGTTTGCAGGGCAATTGGCAGCTCTGATTTTTGAACAGCCCCAGAGCTCGAGGCAATTTGCTATCTGATCCTTCCATCACCCACGTTTTCACTGGAGGCTCTAGCGTTGTCCTCCCCCACTTCCCAGGAATCAAGCCAGAAGCCACCAAGTGGGTCCTGACCCACAGATTGAGACATGTGCATCTGCTTGTTCCAGATACCTGTAGAGTCCCACGGACAGGGAGCCACAAACCTTGTAGAGTGGGAAAGCCAGCTCCTTGCATACACTGAAGAAGCTCAGGTACTTGGGTGGTGCAGCTCGATCCAGGCGATGGATAGAAAGTTCGTGGGCAGGGATGCACTGAGACCTAGAAGATTTTTGGGGAGGGAAGAGAGAACAATGGCGCTTGATCCTCCTTTTTCTTAAAGTCATAAAACAAGCCCCCATTTATCTGCTGGTCCAAGTGTGATGGGGACCCTGTCCTCCTTTCAAGGAGAGCCCACCTTCCTCTCCAGGGTAGAGCTAGAGCTGTGGTCTCTAGCTCTACCCTGAGCTACGGTGCAATCGCAGATAGGAGCCCCGCCTTGTGTTATTTCGCCAAGCTGAATTATTACTGTTTAAACCAATTAATTGAATCGACAGTGTTGTGCAGATGCTGCTGCAAGGGCGATCATCCAAAAGAATGTTCAGAATGCAATGTAAACACGTTGCCTTTTTAAATGAATGGGGAGAAAATTCTTGGGAGAGTGAATGGGGTGCCCCCTCCCCCCCCCCAATGTGTGGGGCTACTTCTGCGCTTGCAAGCACCACGTGCCCATCCAGAGGAACAAGGACGCACCCAGGCAGCCTGCGGCGCAGCAGGCAGGGCAAGGCCACGGCTCGGAACTGCTCCACCTCCCGCTTCACGCGGTCGCGCAGCTGCTGCATCGCTAGCGCCACCTGCTCGGCCTGAGGCAGCAGCTTCTTCTCGATGAAGTCCTGGACCTGATTGAAGGGAGGGTCATATTCAAGGAGAGACAAGGAGGAGTCACTCGGACCCAGCGACTGAGCACGCAATCTATTCCAGTTGCAGAAAGCGGCATCAGCAAAAATAAAATTCAGACCAAGTTTCTAGTCCTCAGTGTCCTGCCTGGCCAACCCGTGGGCATGAAAAACACTGGGAAGAGGGACAATGAATAAAGAAGAGTTCTGAAGCGATGGGGGCATCTACCAGGCCTCAGCATCAACCTCACCTCAGCTTGGTCTTTGTGAAGTTGGGACTTAATGTAAGAGGTGCCTTTGATGAGCGCCCGGATGTGCTCCTGTTTCTCGTTCTGCAGAGGAAGGCAAGGGCATCCATTAAAGATGTTGAAAAATGATCCATGGGATGATTGTTATACTTTTATATTGTATTTTTATATTGTTTTTAATTATGATGTATTTTATTCTGTTTTTAACTTTGATTTTGTAATGCCGCCTTGAGTGCCTTCGGGCAGAAAGGCGAGGTAGAAATTCAATAAATAAATAAATAAATAAATAAATAAATAAATAAATAAAAAGCACCAAGGGGTAAGCAACAAAAGGGGAGACTGCTACAATTCTTTGCCTTCTTCCCTCTCTGCTCGGCAAATGTCTCTCTCTCACAGTCAGACAGACAGTGTATCTCTAGATTGTAAGCCTTTTGGGGCACAAGCTTTTCTACTCATCCTTTGTACAGAGCTGTGGGTGGCCCTATATTATTATTATTATTATTATTATTATTATTATTATTATTAATTCAACTTCTACCCCGCCTTTCTGCCCGAAGGCACACAAGGCGGCTTACAACATTAAAAAGGCAGTACAAGCCACAATATATACAATTAAAACATATTAAAAACAATATTAAAAACAGTTAAAATTTAAACAAGTCCCGTGAATCCCATAATTTAAAAGAATGTAAAAAATGCCAGCCTGTAAAAAATGCCAGCCTGCCTGTCAACATTTAAAGGCTTGTTGGAATAAAAAAGTCTTCAGCCCCCGCCGGAATGTTGCCAAAGAGGGAGCAGTTCTTAATTCTAAGGGGAAGGTATTCCAAAGTCGGGGGGGTCACCACTGAGAAGGCCGTATTCCTATACATAGCAACCCCAACACAGAGATGCTCTCCAAATCTCAAGACATTTTCTCTGGCACTTCCCCAAAAGGATAGTTCCAGCCTGCACTGCAAACACTCATTTTTATCTTGTTTTGGATTTAAAATGCAGGCCACCTCCAGTGGCACCTCCAGAACCGTGATCCCAGCACTCACCACTAGATGGCGGAAGTCCAGGATGCGCTGCCGCTTGGCTTGCAAGCCCTCCAGCTCTGCGTGCCGGCCCCTCACCATCTCGTCCAGCTCCCGGCAGCTGGCCAGCAGCCCGTCCCGGTAGCCTTGCAATTTCACGACCCGGAGCTCCAACTCAAACACGGCTCTGGTGGATGGGGAATAAAATCAGCATGGAGAGAAGGAAGAAGAAAATCCTTGTTAGGTCTTCTTGAACAGCACTGGTGGGGGCATAAGAAACCACCCCACAGATAAGCAATTTTGACCCTATTTCATGACCCACTGAAGTGCTAAAATTGTCAAGGCACACCACCTGGTTTTGAACAAACTGACAAGGCACGCTGCATGGAAGAAGGGGTGCTGGAAAGGGGGAAGGCTGAGTGGTTGTTTTCAAGAACGTAAATAGGGTTTTTTCTTTCCGATTCACTTTGCTATTGGGAAATGGCTGAGAAATCACCCAACGGATTGCTGCGTTCTCGGGAAAGCAGCAGGCTCTGGCGTCACAATGATGGCACTTAACACAAGAAGAGTCCTGCTGGATCAGGCCAAAGGCCCATCTCGTCCAGCTTCCTGTATCTCACAGCGGCCCACCAGGTGCCCCAGGGAGCACACAAGGCAACAAGATACTTGCATCCTGTTGCCATTTTTGGCCACACCATCACTTTCAGCGGGTCATTCTACAGATGGTCATTCTAAAAACTGGGTCCTGGTCAGTAGTGTCATTCTGTAACGAGCTGCCAGAACGCTAGGCGGGACTAACCTCTTGATTGACAGGCAGTCCGTGACGCGTCGCCACCTGCCCGCCCGACGCGGGGGCTCCCTCCGGTTGGCGCGCCCCTCCGCTGCCTGCCCAGGCACCCAGCGCGCCCCCCAGGCAAGCGGGCACCCCCTCCAAAGCCAGGGGTGCCCGCGCAGCGGGCGGACAGGCGGCGACGCGTCACAAACGGGCAGCCAATCAGGCGGTAAGTCCCGCCTAGCGTTCCGGCAGCTCGTTGCCAGATAACACCGCTGGTCCTGGTGCTAAAAATGAGCTCACTCAAAACCTCAACTGATTGGACGACACTGAGCTTATACGGACAATAAGGCTGTATGCAGCACCGTCAAAGGACCTCAGCTGCCCTGGGCAGCTCCTAGGCAAGGAGCACAACAGCAAGCATCACCTGTTACCTGGCCAGGATGGTCCGCTCTGAGCCATCGGACAGGACACGATACATCTCCTGGACCACCGTCTCCAGTTCCGCTGCAAGGCTTCTCGCTTTGGCCTGCAGGGGGAGATGCTGCACACAGAGCATCTCACACTTGCTCCAGCCTTCCTGCCACCGGAAGAGATGAAAGTAGCATGGCACGGAGGTACCTCTTTATCCTGCCCTTCCGCCAAGGCACTCGGGGTGGTGCACACAGTTCCTCCCCAGCTTGTGTCCTCACAACGACCTTGTAAGGTAGGTGAGGCTGATAGAGAGAGACTGGCCCCAGGTCACCCAGGAAGCTTTGTGGCCAAGTGGGGATTTGAACTAGACTCTTCCACAGCACCAGAAGAACGATGTGTCTTGCCTGTTACATTATTCTGCCACGTTAACTATATGAAGGGGTGGGGTTTTTTGGTGATATTTTTTCCAACATTTCATGATTAAGTTGCAGCATTATTTGCTTTTAACCCAAATTTTTACTGCAAATTGCACAAACAGAGCAAGGAAGAACATAAGAAGAGCCCTGCTGGATCAGGCCAAAGGCCCATCTAGCCCAGCTTCCTGTATCTCACAGCGGCCCACCAGGTGCCCCAAGGAGGCATGAGACACAAAATGCTTGCATCCTGTTGCCATTCCCTTGCACCCAGTGCTCTGAAGTAGCCTACTACTAATGTAAGGAGGTTGCACAATCCATCATTGCCTATAGCCCACGATGGGCTTTTCTTCCAGAAATCTGCCAATCCCCTCTTAAAGGCATCTAGAACAGATGCCATCACCACCTCCTGTGGCAAAGAGTTCCACAGATTAACTAGCCGCTGGGTAAAAAAGTACTGGGTAAAAAAGTGCTGGGTAAAAAAGAAGAAGGGTGACTTGCCCTACAAAGGCAGGCATTTACTGGCGCGCACACACCCCCAGCCTGAAACAATCCGCTCAAAAATTCCCAAGCTGCACCCTGGTTGCTGCTTGGAGAAACTGCTACTCCCTACTTCCACATTCCAGTAAAGGCGCCCCCAGTAAAGCATGCCCTGCGAACGATGAACATGCAAGGAGCGCTTGAGGCTGCTGGCAACTCGAGATGGGACGGGCAGGTGTCCTAAAGCCACCCCCTTGTTACAAACTCCTCACCTGTATGAGGCCCCTGATGGAGGGCAGGTGGTCCACGGGGTCCGAGACGTCTTCCAAATGGGCACTGTCGAAGCGGAACCTTTGGATAGAACGGGGAGAACTGCAGACTTCGAGAGGGGTCAGGGACCAGCTTGGCCCTGCCAGGTACATCTCAGAAACACACACACACACCCCTACTCCATCACCAGCACCCCGGCCCGGGGGCAAGACCTACTTGAGCGCTGCCACGTCTCTGGGGATGTCGATGCTGTCTGTGAGCTCCTGCAGCTTCTGGGTCCTCTGCAGGGCCAAGTGCTCGAGGGCGGAGAGGATGTGGGCAGGCGGGTGGGAGCCGAAAATTTTCTGCAAGGCAGCAAGGACACGCCCACGACTGAGGCTCGGGATGCTGGAGGAACGGCCCGCCCTGCTAGTCCCGCTAAAGCACTCGCACGCCGGAGGACGTTGAAGCCTGCCTGTGCCGGCAGCAAGCCACGGTCCGCTCACCCGCCGGAAGCACACAGCACTCGCCGGGGGCCTGGGCTTACCTCCACGCTGCTCAGCCAGTGTTGGTAGGAGGTGTCCAGCTGCTCCTCGCCCATCTCACTGCTGAGAGGCGCAAAGGGAAGGGGGTCAGGAGCCCCAAAGCAGAGGCCAGGCAAACTCCAGCTCCTCTTCCCACTAACCCAGTCCTTACGTGTCACTGAAGTGACAGCAATATCCAGTGATGTCATGCAGGGGGAACGCGGGGGAACTCAGTTCCACTTTAAAATTAGGGCTGACTCCGCCCACTTCACTCTCCCTCCCCCCCCTCCCCATTCCTCGGCAAAGAGCTTTTCTTCTTGGTTGGCTGGCTGGCACTCTGAAGGTTAAAGGGAGCAACTCCGGATTCCTAGGGGGGCGAAGGCAGTGATGTCATTCAGGGGGAACGGACCAGAATGGGCTCCGTGGCTGGTTCCGGGTTCCCGACAAGTGCCGGGTTCCCGACAAGTGCCAATCAAAAGTGAGTTCCTGTTCCTAAATCATTTGAATGACACCACTGGCAATATCCCTTCCCTCCGAGCTGCCTTTCTTGTGTCAATGCAAGTTGACCTCCCTTACCCATTCCAGACTGCTTGGGATGGGAAACTACCCCCAGTAGTCAGTTTCAATTCCTTATGGCCTCATTCCATCATTCCCAGGCACCCCGCACTCAAACACTGGGGGTGTTCCCAACGCACAGAGAGGAAACGGACATCGCAAGGCACAACAGGCGGTTCGGGATGGAGACGTCCCTTGCGATCGGGGGACCCCCCGTGGGATGAGGGGGGGGAGCAAAGGTCCTTACCGGATATTCCCGGACACGCCACGCTCAAAGAGGGTCTTCAGGAACAGCCAACGGAGTTGGCAGGCTTCCCGGACATCGCGCTGTAGAGAACAGAGGAGAGAAGTTTGGCAAGAGCAGAGGCGTAAAGGACGACACGCACTGCTATCAGCATACTCAAACCCTACTCGCCGCCCAGAAGGCCTCAGTATCGAATACGCAGCCCCGCTTCAGGACTCCGGAGAAGTCAATCCCACCCAGCCTCCACTAATAACCAACGGGCTCTCACCAGAACTTCCGGCTCCAGACTGGGGAACCCAGACAAGCAAGCTTTCCCACCGAACACCATCGACGCCTTGGATTTCCTGCCAAGAGAAGACAAGGGTGTCGTCGGGAGGGAGCCCCGTATCCCTCCCCCCCCCACCCAAGGAGGTCATTCAGAACAGACCAAAGAAAATATTTCTTTTCCGAGAGTGTAATTAATCTGTGGAACTCCTTGCCACAGGGCGCAGCGACGGCACCTGGACTAGATGCATTTCAAAGGGGATCGGACAGATTTATGGACAGGGGCGGACCTAGTCAAAATGGCGCCCGGGGCACCCAATAGAAGTGCACCCCCAAGGGAGCCCAGATCTACCCGCGCAATGTTGTGGGGGCCACTGGCGCCCCCCTAGACGGCCCCAAGATGGCGCCCAGGGCTCATACCCCCCCTGCCCCCCCCAGATCCGTGACTGTTTATGGAGGAAAAGTCCATCACAGGTTACATAGTGGACAGCGAGAACGGATAGCGAGGAAAGTAGCAATTCTGCCCTTTGCAGATAAGTCTGCCTATAAAGAGGGCCGACTGTACCTCTCCTTCTCCTTGAGCTGCTCCAGGCGCCCCCGGACTTGCATCTCTCTCCCTTGCAGCTGCTGGCGTTCAGCCGCGACCCGGGCTGAGTAGGCCTGCAGAAACAAGGTGCGGCGCTGGGCATCCCGCACCTTCTCCTGGGCCGTCTCCAGGGCAACCTCTGAGAGACCAGCAAGAGTCGTGCATTATACCAGCGCTCGGCCATCTTTTCCACGCCGCGACCCCAAGAGATAAATAATGAGGCGGGGGTCGCAGCACCGATTCCATCCCCCTCCTGGGATCCGATCCACCCCCCCCAGCCCGTTCTCCCCCCATCTCTTGTGTCTTCACAACAACCCTGTGAGGTAGCAACCCACGTAGGGCTGGCATTAGGGGCTGCAGGAGAAGACAGTGAGGCTGTGCAGGGTATCAAAACTCAGTACCAGGACTGGGTTGGCTCCAAGCCTCTCCTGCACAGGCTTGGCAAGGCTGCCACAACCCCCAAAATGAGACTTCCTGACCCCACTGGGGTCCTGACCAGTGGTGGCATCTAAATGATTTAAGAACAGGAACTCACTTTTGATTGGCATGTGTCAGGACCCGCCCACCGGAAGTGACATCATAAGCCGGAGGCTGGCAGAGCCCAGGTCTACCCGCGGCTAGTTCCTATGGGTAGACTGGTTCCTATGGGTAGACCCAGTGGTGTCATTCAGCCGGAACGGCCCGGAACTCCGTTCCGTTTCCTCCGCGGAGGTCCCGGGCCGCTCCGCTGCCTCGGAGGACGGGCGAGCTGCTGCTGGGCCCGCCCGCCCTCCCTTGCGCTTGGAATCGCTCTAAAATGGAGCGATTCCGGCGCGGTGAGGCTTGGGGGGGGCGTGGCAGCCCTCCGCCATAGGGGCGGAGGGCTGTCAATCATCCGAGCGTTCCGGTACCTGGCGCGCTCGGATGACATCACTGGGTAGACCCCTTCGCCCCTCTAGGAATCCAGAGTCACTCCCTTTAACCCTCTGAGTGCCAGCCAGCCAACCAAGAAGAAAAGCTCTTTGCAGAGGAATCGGGAGGGGTGGGAAGCACCGCGGAGTGAAGTGGGCGGAGTCAGCCCTAATTTTAACAAGCGGAACTGAGTTCCCCCTACATGACATCACTGGTCCTGACCCCCAGGTTGAAGAATACTGTATTATATCAGAGGCTCTCAGTGCCATTGGAGGACCACGTCCTGTTGGAGGAGGTGAGTTTTGCACCTCCCAGAATCAGCACTGCAGACCCCCATCGACCTATGGATCACCCCTTCCACCACCAATGGAAGCAGTTCCCCTCGCTTGTTCCCCCGCAAGGCCACGCCCCTCTTGGCTCACCATTGGCCACGAGCTCTTGCTGGGCCGACTCGATTTGGAGGCCGATCTGCTCCAGCTCCCCCCGCAGGCGAGCAATGCCCTGGACAAGCTGCCTGCGGTGCTCCTTCTCCGACTCCGAGTCGCTGCGCTGGCCCTGGAGAGGAAGCCGGAGGTGGCAATCTGAGGAGCTCTCACCTGCTGCATCACACCTCTTGCCCACTTCACAGCCAGCCAGTCCGATCCCCTTGCCCAGCCTGTCCATCAGTTCTGAACTCAATTACCCCTTCCAAAAATTAACACTACCTTGTCTCTATCACCAAAATCCTTGCATGGAATTGTGCAGCCAATTAATGTGTGGGTGAGGTTCTATGGGATCAATGGGGTTCAGTGCAAGGGGTGCCTATCTGAAGAATCCAGCAGAGACCCCCAGGAAGCCAGCAGGGTGCAGCAGGAAGTGCCCAAAGATCTCTGAATGCTGCAGAGACCTTCCAGAGTCTGCAGGGAGCTTCAGAATGGCACCTGCAACCAGCACGGACCCCTTAAACATGGTGAGTGGATGCTTCCGCCGGCCATTTCAAAGGGCCCAGTGCTTGTTGTAGGTGCCATTCTGATGGTCCCTGCAGACTCTGGAAGGTCTCTGCATAGTGGGTAACTTAGAGGCACAGATAACAAGGAAAGTAGCAATTCTGCCCCTTGCAAGGTCGCAGATATTGACTGTATACTGGGATGACAACACAGCAAGGGTACAATCGCCCCCAACTCGAAAGCAGATCAGCCATAGGGTCCATTGGCAGGGTTGCTCAATCTAGCCTGATCTTGACTCAGATGGAGGACAGTGGAACCACCTGCCTCAAGATCCCCTCATTCCCTAGGATCTATGCCCCACTTTTACGGGTTCCTCACACACTCCCATAGCAGTCCCACCCCACCATTTTTTCGCCCTGCCCAAATCTCACAGACAGCACGTGCCCCATGATATTAGTCTCTCACCTCATCCTTCTCCATCTGTTGATACCTACACACAAGGGAAGTTGGAGTTAAGGCAGACAAAAATTTAACTTTCTCAAACGTGAGAATAATCACTTTACGGCATATATCACAGGCCACTGAACTGATCCACAAGAAAACAGATATAAAGGGAAAATTCTGGCTCGCACAGCTTCTGCATTGCAGCTGTAGCAACACAGGAGCAGGGTCAGTAATAAAGTTGGCAACCCTAGCTAAAAATGGATATTGCATTAGAGTTAAGAGCACTGTGCTCTTCACCCCAGCACAGTGTCTTTCTCATGGCTGTTGCTGGTGGTGTTCTCCATTCTTTTAGATTGTGATCCCTTTTGGGACAGGGAGCCACTTAACTTTATGTTATTATTTGCCTGTAAACCGCTTTGTGAGCTTTGTGTTGAAAAGCGGTATATAAATATTAGTGACTGATTGATTGATTGATTGATTGATTGATTGATTAAGAGGACAAGCTTTGGCTTGACAGACTAAGGGCAACGATATTACATTTTATTTAAAAAATTCCATGGATGTGCAGCTGCCCCTCCATGCATACTTTCCCCCCATCCCCTCCCCACAACTCAAGAGGGAAAGCGAGATACAAAACAGAAATTCAAATGGTGCAGTTGAAGTAAACTCTACTTGTTGAATTTCTGCCTGCCAGGGAAAACACACAGAAATAAAAGGATACCACAGCAAATTCCCACGGATCATCTTTACATTCCTGCAACACAAAGAAGCAACATCTTTAATCAATACAGCTGCAAAATTGGTCCTGCAAATAGAGCAGTTTTACAAAACCACTAATAGTTCAGGCCCGAGAGGCAGAGTTTGAACACACTATATTCACGCTACAAAGAGGAAAAGACGACACATCTCATGTACCTGTCCCTTAGGGTTGCCTATGATTTTATTGGCTCTGCTCTTATGCCTTTAGAACATATCAAAATGAAGCAGAGAAAGTTTTTAACCCAAGTAAGCCCTTATTAGAGAAAAAAAAACTGAATATATCTGCTTTTTCTGAACTAAAATAATTCAGATAAAAAAGATTTTTTTTGGCCCATGAAAATGTGTAACGTATGTGGCTCTCGTACTGAAAGGTTTGGAGACCCCTGCTCTACTCCTTCAAGGAATGGGACTAGATTTCAGCCAGAAGTCTCCCCCCCCCCCGGGGGAGGGGGCCCCAACTTCTAAACCATCAGCTCACTTGTTGCACTCCCATTCCTCACCTCTGGTGGCGAACATGGCAGATCACATGCTGCCAGATCTCAGCTCCCTGGCCCGAGCACATGCTGGAAAGGAAACAAAGCAAAAATCCATCAAGCTGACACAAACCATCATTACATAGCTTGTAGCCTGTGGTGGACTTTTCCTCCAGAAATCTGTCCAGTCGCCTTTTAAAGGCACTTTTAAAGGCATTTAAAGATGCCATCACCAACTCCTGGGGCAAGGAGTTCCACAGCTTAACTACCCGCTCGGTAAAAAAAAACATTTCCTTTTATCTGTTCTCACTCTCCCAACACGCAATTTTAGTGGCTGTCCCCTGGCTCTGGGGGACAGAAGGGTGGTGCATCTTGAACAGCCCAATCCTAGGCACATCTACTCAGAAGTAAGACCCATTCTAGTCAATGGGGCCGATTCCCAGGTCAGTGTGGATGGGAGCGCAGCCTCAGACAGACTCCTGGAATGGCTCCCACCTAAGCAAGGTCAAAGGTGCAGCCCCACCGCATCGAGCACTCTGCACAGGCTCAGAGGCACCCTTGGCGTGGAAGCTTTGGCAGGCGGCTGGAGGGGGGCTGAGATCAATAACGGGCCTTCCCCTCTCCCACCTGCGGGCGGCGCTCTCGGAGGGAATCATACTGGGCGGCAGCTTCATCTCCTCGGCCGCCCACCGCCTCAGCTCCTGCGCCAGCGTCGCCCCGCTTCGCTCCATCCCGGGCAGATTCGAACTGCGACGCCGCCAGACTCCGCCCACCCACGTCGGCCGCCGTCCTTCGCTCTCGCGAGGCATGCTGGGAGATGCAGTTATACTGCGCGGAGGAGTGCTGGGAGGGCCGCGTTCCAGCGTGAGGCCGCCTCTTCGCTTCGCCTTCTGGGATTTGTAGTCTCGGGTTGGCACGCAGTAGGTGGCGGCGACCACACTTGTGCCTGTGTCTATTTACAAGGAGCGTGGCTGGGCATTTGAGAGCAGGCGCGTGTGGCTTTCGATTTCGCAAAAGCTCCTTAAAAGAAAAAAAGCATGCACATGCATTTATATAGATAGATAGATAGATAGATAGATAGATAGATAGATAGATAGATA